>CAUYRH010115040.1:0-43082 GCA_963574655.1 Perodicticus potto | reverse complement strand
TGGTGGGATCACACTTATGGTGCATCTTACAAGGGTACAGTGAAAATTACTAAATGTAGAATATAAATGTCTTCATATAGTGATTAAAAGGCCATGAAGGCTATGATAAATAGTTCAATGAAAATATTTCAGATTGTATATGAAGTCAGCTCATTGTGCCCCATGATTGCACCAATGTACACAATTATGATTTAATAAAAAAAAAAAAAGAAGTGGAGAAAAATTGAATTTATACTGGGAAACTGTGGCCAGGTCTTGTATGTCCTGCTAAAGTATTTGGATTTAATTCTAAAGGCAAGATTTTGTATATACACATGTGTATAAGTTCTTAATCAATATTATTTGAAAGAAAGAAATATTCAGTGTCACTGTCATATTTGTTTCATGAAGATGACATTTACCATAGTTAACTAAAGTGCAGGAAGCAAGAGAAAAGTTTAAAAATTTGATGCAATAAGCCAAATTAGACAGAATAATGGCCAAGTCTAGGGGAATGGTGACTGAATGGAGAGAAATTGGTGAATTTGAAAAATATTTAAGTGGTACATCTACATGAGTTATTGATCAAGGAGATGTTAAGGAGAGAGAGGAGGCAAAGGGGAGTAGAGAGTGATGGGAATGCTGGTCTCTGAAAGGAAATATAGCAATCGAAGGCAACTTTCTAAAGGACAAAGATGAGGTTTCTTCTAGTGGAATGTAAGGAAAAGGAGGTATCCTCTTTCAAACTCAATTTCCCTAGATTTTCCCAGTAAGAGAAGCTGCCCAGAAGCTGGGGAAAAAGTTTTATTCCCTATTCAACATGTTATTTCTGAGCTCCTCCTGACTATCTGTGGATCTGGTGGGCTGATGACCTCCTAGGGGCGCCATATGCATGCATCAACAATTTCTAATTCTGTGTTTGAGGAGAGAAGGAGATGGGTTTGTCAGGAGAGGCAGAAGAGAGTGGAGAGACATGGCGCATATGGTGGCATCTAGTTTCCTTTGTTGTAAGGGTTAGAGACTGAACCCAAGGTTGTGAATTTCATTAGGAATTTATGGAAGAATTGAGAGATTGCAGAGCTGCTACATATTGAGGTGCCTGGAGGCTTTGGGATGCAGCAAGAGGCAGTGTCTGGGTAAGTCAGTAAATTGGCAAGAAAAGTTTAGTGGTGGTAACTGCACTGTGAGTTTGCTGGTGACAGCAAATGTTTAGCAGACAGCTGGTAGCAAAGCAGCAGCACCAAGAAAAGAGGGGAGGATTCCAGAGTAATTGACAGAACTCTGGACACTGGGACAGGGGTCTCAGGGTTAATGAGCTCTGCATTTAGCAGCTGGGGATGCCTAAGTGACATAATTCTGGTGTTACTGCGAATGTGACCTCTTTTGAAAGTTCTCACATACAACATAAAACATTGAAGAGACTAACACACACACATACACACATACACACACACACGAGGCATGAGTCATATACTATAACATACTGATTGTGGAGATGAAGTAACAGTCAAGGACTTACCCTGATGGACTCTTGACCTCTCTCCACAACTGTTCTCCATAAATGGATTCAAGTTGGGCATGAATGACAAAACCTGGGTGATCCTGAGCCTTGGGTGGAATATAACTCAAATGTGTCCTTATACTATGCGCCACAGTTCTGACAGCTGGGTTTATTCTTTATAACCAAGACCCATTGTGGTTTTTTTTAGTTTTCCAAGAAAGAGAGACTAGAGTCTGCTGTAGGGATCACAGCTTCTCTGATTAGGTCCCCACTGCCTGCCATCAAAGTCCCCAGAACTGACAAACTCTTGACTGACACTTGTGTTAGTCATTACTTATTTTACAACTTCTCTTGTCTCCTCTTTCTAGGAAAGGAAAAGCTTGCATTTCCATACTCCTTTGGGCCAATGAAATGTGAATACAAGTTATGGCTGTCATTTTAAGAGTTGTTGGGCAATATGTCACTTAGTTTTGGAAATTGATCATGGAAGCATTTGTTAAGGCAGAATGTCAGAAGTCTTGGGTTTCTGAGTGACTATTATAAGTACAGTCCTTGTTAACTTTCATTGGACAGGCAGTATGAGTGATAGTGTTTTAAGATACTCACCTCTTAAAAGTATCATTCTAGCATAACCCAGCCTATCCTCATGGATAAAGTCCTCTATCTGGTGTTTTATTGACTGTCCTCTGGGTTTTTTTTTTTTAATGGTTTCCTATTCTACCTTCTTGCCCAGAGGCTCCTTTCCTGAGCCTCTCTAATCTTTGTGTGCCAGCTAATCCATAATTTCATCTGTCTTACTTGTCTTAATAAGGTCTGATATTACAGGAGGAGGGAGGTCAGATGCCTACTGACTTTCTCTCTTCTCTTGTTTTCAGTAAGATATAGCTGCCTGCTAAAGGCATGAATAATGACTAAAGCAATACACAGATCAGTGAAAAGAAAACAACAGCTGTGGCCTTGAATCTAGTCATTTCTCCACCTTTGTTTGAAGAAATATCACCATAATTTTTAGGTAATAGTCACGTGCTGAAGAAAATTTTTCTTAATGTCTATATTTCTTGGTTATCTATGAGAACAAGCTATGGAAGGAGAAAATTTGAGCAAGACAAACCATTTATCTGTGTGGAGATATGTTAGAATGCATATTCACTGGAGAAAGCAAGGACTCAGGTTAGAGAAACCTGGGTTTGAGCCTCCAATTCACTTCTGACTAGCCGTTTGACTGGGACAGGTTAGTCACCTACAGTTTGTCATCTGTAAACTATTGGTAACATTAATGTCGTTAGATTGTGGACAGATGAAATACAAACACAGAATAGGTGATAAAAATTGTTCATTACTCTTGCATTCCATTCCTTCCTTCACTACTAATTTTTCAGGAAAAGTTTAACTTATAATCCGCATTGGTGTTGGAGCCGCCACCACGATAGGTTTTCATACCTCAAAGTTGACATTTTCTAGATTTGCTGGAACACGGTATGGATTACTTGCTCTACTGCTTTTGACAGTTTTACATATTCCCCCAGAGAAAGAGTTATCAAGGACTTCTCCTCTGGGCTCTCTTGCCAGAAAATGAAACCTGGAAACAAAGTAATTTTCAAGAATTCAGTAGATGTAGAGCAATCTTTTAAATTTACCTTACTTGTGTGAAAGAAATTCCTCTTCTAGACATTTTTGACTCACGACAAATGACTGGAAGGAAAAGTCCTTTTTGGTAGTCCATGGTAAGTCCTTCAAAGAGGAATGGAAGCCAAAACTCAGCCCTCCTGGCTTTGTAAGATTTTTCTATTTCACTCACTTGACTGTTCTGAGATTTTAGCATAAAATGAAATTTGAGTTTATAATTTTTTCATGACCTACAAATTCAGTGCAAACTTTGAAAGCGCATTGTGGAATAAATTTTTACATAACAAATGCCATTCTGAGTTCACTCCCTTCTTAGTGGAATTATGATAGAAAGTTAATAATAAACTAGTGACAATAATATTTTAATGGAATTATAATATCATTGCTTTCATTAATAAATGTGATTATAATGCTTAAAATATATTTTATTTAACAAGTGTTTGCATACTGTTTACTATATGCCAAGAAATAGTAAGCACTCTGCAAATATTAGCTTAATTAAGTGCTTTACAAATAATGACTTAATATTTATAATAACATATGATGTAGATACAATTATTATACCTGTTCTGCAAATTAAGAAATAGAGGCACATAGAGATTACTTAGCTTAACATAAATTATTTAAGAAGTGGTTTTGTGGTAGATAAAAAGATGCTAGTACTTTTCCAAATTCTTAGAGATATTAACATGTACTTTGTGAAATACTCATCCATTGTGACGATGGTGGGGGACCTCAGGGGACTCTAACAATCCACCACTTACAGGTCTGTTTCTTGTACTTCTATGGTGTGAACTCACAAGATAAAATATACCTAAAAGTCACTACCATTACCAAAAGATACAACATTGGGTTTCATGACCACCACACAGATCTAAGAAAAGACAAATAGACTCATTCATTTGAGAGGGCATCAAGAAAGAGTTCAAGACTTTCATAATTGGCTGCTAGACATTTGGATTTAAAATAGAAAATACTATTAACTATTCAAGCACTTGTTCTAACCAACTGAACAAATATTTTTCTATCAAACAAGAGAAAATATAGCTTAAAAGTTGTAAAATGATGTTATAACATTAAAAAGAAATTAATAGCCAATATAAATATTTGTGAATTCTCTACCAAATAATTGCATTAATGGAAAACTATATAAACATACATGTACACAGACACACATAGTTTTTGTAAGTTCCTGAAATTGTGTCCTCACTTGAAAATGGAGATAATGATTACTTCTTTAGTGCTAACTGTGGAAATTAATAGTGATTGGCATAGGGTTGGCATGTCTTTTAAGAACACATTAGTCCTCTCAATTTGCTACTAGTGAAAAGTGTATCTTAATTTCATTAAAAGGGTTGCATACTAGGTTCAAGAGTTGCTCGCAGGATACAGGATTGACAGATGAAAATCAAGATTATTTCTATACAGTAGCAATGAACAATCTGAAAATAAACTTAAGAAAACAATTCCATCTATAATAGCATCTAAAGGAATAAAATCTTAAGGCATTTATTTAACAAAAAAGCTTAATACTTTATTCTAAAATGTATAAGCAACTGTTAAGATATTAAATAAAATCTACGTAAATTGAAAGACATTCTATATTCATGTTTATACTGTTTATAAATACTTGATACTGTTAATATAGTGATACTTCATGAATTGGTCTATAGATTCAAAATAATCATTATCAGTACTCCAAGTGCTGATTGTCAAGCTGATCCTAAAATACATGTGGAATCACAAAACACCCAGAATAGTCAAGACAATATTCAAAATGAAGGATGAAGTTGGAGAAATTGCACTTCCTGATATAAAACTTAATTCAAAGCCAAAGTAATCAAGACAGTGTGCTATTGGCATGAATATACATATAGAAGAAAATGCAACAGAACTGAGTTCAGAAATGAATCCATAAAACTATGGTCAACTGATTTGCAACAAAGTTGCCAAAACAATTCAATTGGGGGAAATAGTCTCTCTCTCTTTTCATTTTTTATTTTTAATAAATAGTACTGTAACAACATGATGTTCATGTCCAAATAAATAAATGAAAATGGATTCCTTTCTCACATGATACAAAAAATTAAGAAAATTAGATTATTAAGTTAAGAGCTAAAACCATAGAATTCTTAGAAGAAAACATAAGACTAAATCTTTGTGATTGCAGTTTAGGCAAAGTCTTCTTAGACGTGACACCAAAAGCACATGAAACAAAAGAAGAAATAAGTGTATTGAACTTCATCAGAATTAAAAACTCTCGTAGTTTAGAGGACACCATCAAGAAAGTCAGAAGATAAACAAGAGAAAATATTTGTAAATTATAAATTGAATGAGGAACTT
The DNA here is from genome assembly GCA_963574655.1 of Perodicticus potto. NCBI lineage: Eukaryota > Metazoa > Chordata > Mammalia > Primates > Lorisidae > Perodicticus > Perodicticus potto. Next base: position 37,633 of record CAUYRH010115040.1, on the reverse strand, counting down.
TGATCCAGAATATATTGTGAACTTTTAGAAGTAAAGAATGGAAAACAAAAAAATTAAAAAGTGGGCAAAGAATCTGAATATATGAATAGACATTTCTCCAAGTAAAATATACAAATGATGAATAAGCATATGAGAAGATGCTCAGCATTATTAATCATCAAGGAAATACTAATTAAATCCAAAATTAGATACCACATTTTATGCCCACTAAGATAGCATTAACCAAAACATGGACACAAAAGTATTGGTGAAGATGTGAAGAAACTAATTTTTCAATCATATGTAACTGGTAGGGAATATAAAATGGTAGGGCCACTTTGAGAAATAGTTGGGAACTTTTCAAAAGTTAAACATAGAATTAACACCTGAAATTCCATTCCTTGGTATGTAAACATGAGAATTTAAAACATATATCCATGCAACCTTCCTCATAAATGTCCATAGTAGCATTACTCATAACAGCCAAGGTGGGAACAAACCAAATGACCATCAACAGATGAACAGATCAGTATTCTGGCATTAAAGGGAATGAAGTACTGAAATATATTTTATATGGATGGTTTTAAAACTTTCTTTCATTGAAACATAATGTACATGTTTTTGAAGAACATAGTGATGCTTCAGTATAATGAATGGAGGAGTGATAAAATCAGGGTGATTAGCATATCTATCAGCTTAAACATTTATCACTTGCATATGTTGGGAACATTCAAAATCTTCTTTTATAACTATTTAAAGATATATTAAAAATTATTGTTAGCTATAGTTACCCTACAATGCATCTTATCTAACAGTAATGTTTGTTCTTTAACCAATGTCTCTCTATCCATCCCCTTCTTCCCATCCTTCCCTGTTTTTTGTAACCACTATTTTCATCTCTACTTTTATAACATCTTTTTTTATCTTCAAACATGGATAAGAACATACAGTATTTCTTTTTCTGGTCCTGGCTTACTTCACTTAATATAATGTCCTCCAGGCTTATCCATGTTCCTTGAATGAAAGTATTTCATTCTTTTTCATGGCTGAATAGCATTCTGTTCATAAGTATACCATATTTTATTTATTCATTTATCTGCTGATGAACCTTTAGGATGATTCCATATCTTAGCTATTATAAATAGTGCTACAATAAACACTGAGATGCAGCTATCTCTTCAATAAACTGATTTCCTTTTCTTTGGATATAAGCCCATTCTAACTGGGGTGAGATGATATCTCATTGGCTTTAATTCACATTTCCTTGATTAGTGATGTTGAGCATGTCTTCATATATTTGTTGGCCATTCATAAGTCTCCTTTGGAAAAATGTCTATTTGATCCTGCAGTCCAATTACTAGGCATCTACTCAGAAGAAAAATATCATTTTATCATAAGGACATTTACACTAGATTGTTTATCACAGCTCAATTTGCAATAGCAAAGATGTGAAGACAACCTAAATGCTCACCAACCCAGGAATGGATTAATAAACTGTGGTATATGTATACCATGGAATACTATTCAGCCATAAAAAATAGAGATCTTACATCTTTTGTATTAATCTGGATGGAGCTGAAATACAATCTTATTAGTAAAGTATCATAAGAATGGAAAGCAAGGCTCCGTGCCTGTAGCTCAGCAGCTAAGGGCACCAGCCACATACACCAGAGCTGGCAGGTTCGAACCCAGCCTAGGCCTGCCAAACAACAATGACAACTACAACCAAAACATAGCCAGGTATTGTGGCCAGCGCCTGTAGTCCCAGCTACTTGGGAGGCTGAGGTAAGAGAATTGCTTAAGGCCAAGAGTTTGAGGTTGCTGTGAGCTGTGACACCGTAGCACTCTACTGAGGATGACAGCTTAAGACTCTGTCTAAAAAAAAAAAATAAAAAATAGTGGATAGCAAATATCCAATATACTCAATACTAATATGAAGCCAGTAGATAATCTAATATATGCTCACACAGAGAAAAATGCAATACAATTCAAGATGGGAGAGGGGCAGAAGGAGAGGAAAGGGGAGAGAGAGATTGTTGGCCTCCCTCTTAAAGAGCACAATGTAAAGGCATATGGCACACCTCCTGGGGGCGGACACAACTATGAGAGAGACTCTCATAGTCTCTCTCTAACAAACACAAACATTGTAGCGTAATTATACCTTTACATTAATATGAAATAAAAAGTCTCTTCAGTTTATTTGCCTATTTTTAATTGGATTATTATTACCATTATTTGCTGTCAAATTGTTTGTGTTCATTACATATTCTGGATCGTAAGCTCTTGTTGGATGAGTTGTTTACAGATATTCTCTCCCATTCTGTAGGTTGTCTTTTCACTTTATCGATTATTTCCTTTGCTGTACAGAAGTATTTTAGTTTGCTATAATCCTATTCATCTATTTAGCTTTTGTTGCCTGTGCTTTTGAGGTCTTATCATTATATATTTCCCCATTTTTACAGGCCAGTGTCTATAGTGTTTTTCCTATTTTTTTAGTTTTATAGTTTTGGGTTTTACATTTAAATCTTTAATCCACTTTGAGTTAATTTATGTATAAAGTGAGAGATAAGGGTCTAGTTTCATTCTTTTCAATATGGATATCTAGGTTTCCCATCACCATTTATTGAAGAGATCATCATTTTCCCAGTGTATGTTTGTGGCACCTTTGTTGAAAATCAGTTGAGTGGAATTTATCTATTTCTATTAAGTTTTCCAATTTGTTGGTGTATTGTTCACAATAATCTCTAATGATTCTTTGTATTTCTGTGGCATTAGTTGTGTTTATGTGGATGAATCTTAAAAACATTATGCTAAGTGCAAGAAGGCAGACACAAAAAGTTACATATTGTATGATTCCATTTATATGAAAGGTCTAGGCTACAAAAAAATTCTTTCTACATGCAGAAGGGGAATTAGTGGTTGCCTGAGGCCAGGAGTGGGGTAGAAAGAGGAAATAAATGGAGTCTGATCTTTCATATGCACAGAGGTTTCATTTTGGAGATGTTGAAAATATTCTAAAATTATAGTTTGGTAATGGTTATAAAAGTCTGTAACTAAACCAAAACCAAAATGAATTGGCAAATCTTATGGCTTATAAATTTTATCTCAGTGAAGCTGTTTTCAAACAGTAGTGGTTCCTGTGGGTTCTCCTAGATGCCGATTATACTCACAGATCTGCAAGAACAGTTTGAGGTTAGTTTTCATCCACATTTTTATCAATGGGCATTTGAGAGAGGAAGTAGGAGGAGCTAGTCTGGGTAGAACTTTCCAAACTACCTAAGGACAAACAAGGATGTTTAAGGTTCACTAATTTTCATTTTCTAAGAGTGATCAATGTAAAAAAAAAAGATAACTCTCGACCTTATACTGCCTTATGTTATGTACTTATATTTGTCACCAATAAAAAAGGGCTTGAATAAAATGACTCTCAAGTCATGAGAAACTACAAAAGTGACAGCTGTTTGCAGAGAACCTGAAGATGGATATTATGGTGAGTTTCCATCAGGGCAGGCCTGGGGAATCTTTTAGGTGCTGAGCAACTGGGCAGCACTACTCTTTCCTCTCCCCTCTGAGATGTTTACATTGACTTCAAATATTTTGGTGCTTAAAATACACTAATTCCCTTAATACTTTAGGCTTCTAAAGTGTTTTTTATCTGATTTGGTTTGTGTGTCATACTTTGTAACATTTTGAATTTAACTAAAAATATGTACATTAAAAATATGTGTGTGTGTGTGTGCATGCAAGTGTGCATGTACAGGTGTGTATACAGGTACTTTGGCTGAGCATGAAAAAAACAGTGCTGTTACTGCCTGATTCGTGCTTTATATTTAGGACTTATTGGCTCAGACCCCTTGTTAAATTTTTTTCAAGGAGAAGGAGAGATATCATTTAAACAGAGAAATGGACACTCAGGAAACTATTTTTTTGTGGGAAGAAATAAATTGGGGAGCAGGGTATAGAGAAGAGACAGAGATTAAAAGCCAGCAGGTTGGAGAGAGATTACAATAAGCAACTCTCAAAAATGTCAGTCCCTGGGGAGGTAAGGAAAGGACTGGCTGTCCCCAGCTAGCAGGCTTTGCTCATTTCTGAGAATCCTTGGGACAGCAGCTCTGGTTGGCAGAGGGCCACACAGTCCTTCTGCCAAAGTACACATAGCATGTGGTCCTCTCCATCTGTAACTCTAGAGTCTAGACCAAATGAACAAGAGGTGAGTTTGTAATGTCACTGTTCATCAATCAGAGCATTAGAAAATGTGGTTATTAGTAGGAGTGTTTGGCTGATGTTTTCTTCCAGGGAAAGGAAGAGAAGGGAACCATTTCTGCACATTGGTAAGAACACAATGTTGAAGCACTCTCACTGCAATTATCCCTAAGTAGGAACTCTTAGGACAGAACCTCAAATCATTGGTAGCCATCCAATGTATGGATAAGGAAACTGAGGCCCAGAAATGTTCAATAACTTGTCTATGATGTAGTGAGATAGTGCCAACCTAAGTCTAGAACCCAGCTTCTCTTACTTTTAGAGTAAATAACTCATCTGTTTCCCTGGTGTCCTTGAGTTTGGTTCAATGGCTTCTGGGTTTTATTCGAAATCAAATGAGGTTGTATTTAAAATTGTGGCTGTTTGTCTTTCATGCCTTGAGGTTTTGTATGATGCAATTCTGGCAGCATAGATTTTTTAAAAGTCCAATATTAAGCAAGAGAAGCAGATGGGAAACTATCTGCCTTCTGGCCAAAAATTGATGTGAGGTTTCTTTTTCATGGGAATGCTAGGGCACAGGAGATTATCTTTAGTGATTTCTCTTATTCTTCCAGCTAAGGCTTAGTTCTTCTGTCTTCATTGCCTTTTCTTATATTTCCTAAAGTATTGTAAGCCATTGGCTCAGTCTGATGAATTTAGAACCCCTTGCTCAATTCCCGATGCCCTCATAACCAGATATTCCTGAAATAGGAACATTAGAATTTTGGAGGTCTGTTCAAAGGTAGGACTGTATGGTGTGTGAAGATTTCTTCCAGGGTGTTCTTATCTTTAAGATTTGTATTGTCCTGAATCAGCATCAAATGGAAATAAACTGAATTTTGAAGTCTGAGTTTAAATCCTGGTTTCACTATGTACTACTTGGTAGACCAGGACAAGTCCTTTAAACTTTCTGAGAATCAAAAAACTTTGTAAGTTGTAACCAGATAGTAATATAGGTCTGACCTTCTACCTTTAAACCCTATTGACCTACCCATACTTTATATGTTCATGGGAGAGGTTGCCCTAGCTATATTCACTTTACCTCTTACTCTTTTACTATTTTCTTTTTCTTTTTTTTTTTGAGACAGAGCCTCAAGCTGTCTCCCTGGATAGAGTGCCGTGGCATCACAGCTCACAGCAACCTCCAATTCCTGGGCTCAAGCGAGTCTCCTGCCTCTGCCTCCCAAATAGCTGGGACTACAGGTGCCTGCCACAACGCCCGGCCCTTTTTTTTTGGTTGCAGCCATCATTGTTGATTGGAGGGCCCAGGCTGGATTCAAACCCGCCAGCTCAGGTGTACGTGACTGGCGCCTTAGCCCCTTGAGCCACAGGCGCCGAGCCTCTTTTACTATTTTCAATAATGATATTGTTTAGCCCTGCCTCCTTTTTTTATATGTTCATCTAACTCCTTTCCATTTATTGGCTCTGGGCTTGTTTTTTTTTTTTTTTTTTATACCAGAAGACTATAGTGTTCTAACTTTCAAGACATCCATAACCATACTCCTCTAATATCTTTTTTTCTCAATTTCCTCTCGACATTTCTGAGTAGTTACTTATCCATTCAAGATCTAGCTCCAGAAATCCACCCTCGCACCTCCCAGCTTGTCTGGCTTCCCACCAGTCTGCCCTGGTCCATTCCAGAGCTTTCTGAGGGATGTATGAAAAATAAAACTAGCAATGTTTATGAAGGGCCTATAACATCGCCTAACGTAAAGTAAACTTGACAATGCCAACTTTGATTCTTACAGTGAGGACTGTGCCCACAGGCTGCCTGGACATGGTAGCCAAGTATCTGAGACAGGGCTAGTGGGAGTAGTAAGAAGTTAATGAGGAAGATGTGTCTCGTTGCTTCATTGGTGTTTCTAACTCATTAGTTCTGAGATTCCTTTTCTCCCCCAAATGATAAAAAGATGTTACATACCCAGCGCCCATCAGCTGTACACTAGGGATGGGATTATACTGCCGAGGACACACTGCCTTTGGCCTTCCACAACCCCTTTCATCTGAATTGTCTCCACAGTCATTTTCCCCATTGCATTCCAACTTTCTGGCAATGCATCGGCCTAGTCAAGAAAAGCAAACAACAACATTGCAACAAATTTTCATTTTTGAAAATACCTTTTAAAATATAAATCCTTTAAATTTCAAGGGCAAGTTGAGTTTTTCATTATTTTGGATGAAGATTTAGGGACATATGTGTATGGAAATGAAGTGATAAACTGATATTTTTCAATTATTTTTCAAGATTATAATAGTTATCATAGAATTATTTAGTTGTCATTGGGTTTATTGTCTTTAACAAGAGAAATAATTCTAGAATCCCATTCCTGTTACATTGAGCTTGCTATAGAGATCAGGTTCTGTAAAAGAAAATGAACAGTAGGTTCAGAATTTTGTTTTGATCTGGGATGAAAGGCTCAAAGTCACTGTTATCTATTTACAAAAAAAAAAATCCATATAATTTTATACATACACACACAGGTGTACCTGCACATACACATCTAGAGATACCACAGTAACAGGGTAAATCTCTAAAATTTTATGTTGAGTGAAAGAAGTCAAACATGTAAGAAAAATCCTATTTGACACCTTCATATGACATTAAAGAATAAGGAGGGGGCATCAATTACCAAGAAGAAGGAGGGACCTTTTTGGGTTTATGAGAATTTTCTATTCTTACATTTTCACTAAAATGTTTGGTGAAATTGGATATTTTATGAATTAATTTTATTAATAAAGGGTTACCCAGAAGGCACTTAGTTTCAACTCTTTTGCTTAATAATCTTCACTTAGCCAGGATTGGTCGCTCATTCCTGTAATCCTGGCACTTTGAGAGGCTGAGGTGGGTGAATTCCTTGAGCTCAGACATTTGGGACAAGCCTGAGCAAGAGTGAGACCTCATCTCTACTAAAAAAAGAAAGAAAGAAAAAAGAGAAAGAAAGAAAGAGTAGGAGGGCATTGTGGTGGGTGCCTATAGTCCCAGCTACTTGGGAAGCTGAAGCAAGAGGATCACTTGAGCCCAAGAATGTGAGCTATGATGCTACTACACACTATCCAGGGCACAGAGTGAGACTCTGTCTCAAAAAAAAAAAAATCTTTGATGAAGACAGATGAATGGCTAACAAACATTTGAAAAGTGCTCGTGGTCCCTGATCTTCAGAGAAATGCAAATCAAAACCACCATGATATTACCACCTAACCCCAGTGAGAATAGCCTGTCATGACTACATAAATGATCATGTGAGACACGGATTGACAGTACACGCTCCAAGAGGTGAGGCTAACCATAGGTGCAGGATAGCACGGAGCACTTCTTACAGAGTCCTTTTATTGAGAAGATACATAATGGGTGGAAAGATTACTAAGCAAAGACATGCAGGGGCTGCATGCTCAGGGAAATGATCTCATAGGTGCCAAGAGAATATGTACTCAAGGAAATGATCTACATGGGTGGTAAGAGAGTATATGTTTAAGGAAATGATCTTCAAAGGTGGCAAGAGAAATGATCTCCAAAAATACTACATGCAATTTTTCTCCACTAATCCTTAAAGGAACTGCCATAACATGCTTAATGTTTAACATCAACTTTACTACTATAGGCCTGAACTTTGCTCCTCTAGGATTACTGAGTTACTTGATGACTTGCCTTCCAAGTCACAAGAGATTTACAGGCTTGCCAGGAGACTGTCTTGTTCTCAGTAATTCCTCAGATGAGTTATGATATTGGTGACTGTTGTAGTAAGTATGATGTTTAATCTTCTGTAATAGCCCATATCATAAAGTCTCAAAGCTTCAGATACTGGTGTGGATGTGGAGAGAAGGGAACACTTTGACACTGCTGGTGGGACTACAAACTAATACAACGTTTTTTGCAAGGAATTTTGGAGAATCCTCAAAGAACTCAAATTAGACCTCCCATTTGATACTGCAATCCCATTACTAGGCATCTATCCAGTAGATAAAAAAATCATTTTATCATAAAGATGTGTGCACTAGACTATTTATCTCAGCTCAATTACAAATTGCCAAAATGTGGAAACAATCCATATGCCCACCAGCCCTGGAATGTATTAATAAGCTATGGTATATGTATACCATGGAATACTATCCAGCCATTAAAAAAGATGGAGACCTTACATCTTTTTGTATTAACCTGGATATAGTTGGAATACATTCTTCTTAGTAAAGTAACACAAGAATGGAGAAGCAAGAATCCAATGTACTTAATTCTAATATCAAGACAGTATGATCAAGCCAGCCTAGATGATCTAATAAATCGCATAAGTGAAAGACCCAAATCAATTCAAAGTGAAGGGCAGGGGAATGAGGGAGTGGGGAGAGGAGAGGAAGGAGAGATATGGGGGTTCTGGTGCATGGCACCCCTCTTGGAGGTGGGACACAGCTATAAAAGGAACTTTACCTAACAAATGCAAACAGTGTAACCTAATTCTTTGTACCCTCAATGAACATGAAATAATAAAAAAAAAGAAAGAAAGGAAAAAAAACCTTCACTTAGAAGGTAGAGAGCAATGAAAATAACTGCTTTTCTTTGATTATTCAAGATCTTGTATTATGTCTGAAGTGCTATTTTAAAGAATTATAACTATCAGTGCTGTAATCATACAAGACTGAAAATATAATATAGGTAGACTTGAATTTCTGTCAATTCTAAGATATAAGCTGAAAGATGCACTTTTTATTTAGTTTTTATTTTTTTAAGATGCTCTTTTTAAACAGTGCATCTCTAGTTTGTGTTTCTTTTTTTTAATGATAGAATACAATGGGCATTTTAGTTTGAAACAGAGAAAACTTTTTTATTAAAAGGGAACCTATATATATAGGTTATATATATATAACATATATTATATATATAATATATATATAATTTTAAAAAGTTTGAATCTAGCATCAATGAATTTAAGCAACAGCTAATTTTTTATATTGTTGCATTAGAAAATCACGTTTTATTAGATAGAGGTAAGGATATATGTTCAGGGTACAGTTCTTATTAACTCAACTTTGTGAGCAAGGTATTGGAAATGTGAGAATATAAGGAATTCTATCCTTTTGGTACTTGTAGAGATATCAGGGATGGCCTCTTAGCAAGGGCAGGGGTGAAGGGAAGAGAATATATCTTGAGTAATATTTAAGAATACATGACAGGAGTGATATAGGCCTAATAGGATTGGCCGAGAATGATTCTGGGCCATAAAAACTCAGTGCACTAGGAACTATGAGGGGGGAGAGACTGGAAGCCATAAATAACAAAGAAAGAATGCGAAAATTATGGGCACTTTGAATATTGTAGGATTTGCAGAAGTCAGCATGCTTTAGCCAGCACATGCACATAGACACATACTTGGAACTTTGCAATCATCTAGAAATTACATATATTTTTCCTGTCTACTTGAAGTGATTTGTGCAACTGCCATGACATATTATTTCTATAATCAGCTGAAAATTTTCTAGTCTCTTGCGGTTAAAATTAGGACTTTGGAAGAGAAGTTAGCACAATGCATGGGAATTAGTCTCACTGGTAATTCTCAAAATCCATGTATACCTTAACACATTTGGTCTTGGGGAACTCTTGGGAGACTCTAGACAACAGTCAGAGTGAGGAAAGGGAGGAAGGCAAATCTTCTTGGAATAGATAGTTCCGGTATTGAGGGCTAAACATCTTCTTGAGTCAGGTGGTCATTCATACAAACTCTTACTATCATTGAAAGTGGCAATTAGTGGATGTTATTATGAGAACACGTAGTATATCATATTCCAAAGAATGTTTAACAACCAAAGTTCACATCATGACCCAGTCAAAATGGATGCCAATTACATCTGTCCTGGGGATTTAGCAATCAGTGGTTGTATCACGGAAAGATTTAGGAATTCTGGTTTCTGGGAAGCAGGGAAAGGGTTACTCAGGGTGCACAGGGCAGCAGCTGCTTACTATTACAGACACATTTTAATAATTCAGTTTTCAAAAATATAGATGGCTATAGACACAACTGCTGATGAGCTGGAGATCAGCTGGGCTTACACTGCTAACTTTTCTAAAACCATTCATTATAAATTGGTGACCCATGGAAGTATATCAAGCCTTCTCAAACTTGGATTTTGAATCTAAACATAGCTCTTCTATGATTTTTTGTAGGTTTGCCATCTACTGAATAAAGAAGTCCTTCTTGATTATTTGTTATAAAAAGCCATCTTTCAAGCTTCAAATTGCTGTACTTCAGTTATAAATCTTGATTTTAGCATTGTGGATATAATGCTCAGGTCTATATTGTCCTCAGCCATTGTCAAGATTTTTTACATACTCCCTCTTTTGACAATTTGTGATGTGATATAAATATATAGGCACAATGTCTATTCCCCTACTGGTACCTCATATTCATATCAGAGTTTTAGGGTGTAGGGGAGCACAGAGGGAAAATGCTGATACCAACACTCTTGTCTGACATTCAGAAAAAGTTGGCAAGAATGAAGGAAGGAAGCAAAGAGTACGAGGGGAAAATGTAAATTCTGAGGTCTTGAGTTAATTTTGTATGGAATTTGAAATCTGCTATTTAGTTATAATACTTTACTTTTAAGTATATCCCAGAGTACACAGAGAGGATGTGGATTTTATTTATATGAAATTTAATTTTTTTTGAAATTTCAGAATAACTAGATAAAGGTCAGTGAACTCCGGCCTGAGGTCTAAAACTAACCTGCCACTATTTTTATAAATAAAATTTTATTAAAACTCAGCCAGGCTCATTTATTTATATATAGTCAAGGGCAGCTTTAATGCCACAATGACAGAGTTAAGTGGTTGAAAGATAGACCGTAAGGTCTACGACAGCTAAAATATTTGTTATCTGGATCTTTACTGAAAACCTTGCAGAAATCTGATTTTGACTATTCAAAATGGTGGGCATTGAAAAGCTGCTATAACAGTTAACAAGAGAATACAAAAGATTAAGTAATATATTCAAGATTTGATTTATAATATAATAGATAATATAATTTTTTATCTCTCTAAAAATGAGATTTTGTGCATCCGAATGAGTATTGCACTTATACAGGTAATGTTGCTATCATTCAGGTAATGTTGCTATCATTTAAATCATTTTTGATCTAAAACAAATCATTTTTGTTCTAGTCTTTTGGACTTAACCTTGGAGCCAGTCAAAATATTTGCTTCATCATCTTTGGTCTTCCCCCTGACATAATATCTTCATATTCTTGACTTAATAAATTATGTTGAAAATCTTTATAATATCTCTTCTTTTTGATTATCATTCTTATATATTTGTGCACATTAATAGTCAATTTAAAAAAATACCTGCCTCCTCAGCAGGGCACAGTGGCATGTGCCTATAGTCCCTGTTACTTAGGAGGATAACGGGGACTATAGGGAGCCCAAGAGTTGAAGAAGCCCAGCCTGGGCAACATAAAAAAACCCATCTCCAAAACAAAACAAAACAAAATGAAATGAAACAAAACATCATGGCCTAACTCTTTTTTCTCCTCCTCTTCTCTCTTCTTCCTGCTTCATAACAGTGTAAGGGTATCACTATTTCATGAGAAAGTGAATCAGATAAATGGTCAAGATAATATAACCTAAAGACTATAATTTCACATCTGAGTACCTTGATAATTGTCAACATAACACCCTCTTTTCCCATGTTTAAAATATGATGAGATTTTTCTATCATAGATTTGACTGGTAGTCAATTGGAATAACTTTGATTTAGTCATGTTATTTTTAGTGGAGACAATGTTTTGCAAAGTACATTACCACTGTCACAGCGGAATTTATTCTCGCAGTCAGCCTCTTCAATTTTGCAGAGCTTAGATGGGATGCATGGTTGAAAGGTAACCAGGGGCTCAGTACATGGCTGTCCTCCAAACTGACTGGGGCGTAAGACAGATCTAACCCTAGACTGAAAGGAAAAAAGAGAAAGACAAATGACTTTGAGGCAAGGTCAAGGTCAAGGTCAAAATATATCGAAGAAAACTGGACTTGTTAATCACAGAGGTGATTTTTTGTTTTAATGGTAGTATCTCCTAAATTTTACTAATGATTCTTCCAATTTCATTACTGTGTATTCTTAGGGAAGTTACTATTTCTTTGACCCTCAGTTTCCCAACATATAAAATGAGGAAGTGGGGCAAAAATATTTCTAGGATATGGTTTTAAATTAAATCAAATGCACAGATGTTTACTGAGTGTCTCCTAAGTGCAGGAGACTAAATTCTTCTACACAATAACAATAGCCAGCTTATAACACAAAGGTAGTGTGAAGTGACAAATGCAAAGGAATTTTGAGATTCTTTTGCATAAGGGGTCACCCTGGAAACCAAGGGTGACAGAGTCTTAACACATTAAAAGATTTGAAATATGAGTAGTAAAATTGGAGAGTCAGGGAATATCAGAAATATGACAAGAGTCAGGAAAAACTAGAATTATAAGAATAAAAATTAATGATTTTGATGTCAGAAAAATTCAAGTTCAAAATATAGCTACTTTATTAATCAATGGTGTATTCTTGGGCAAATAACTTCACCTGTAATGTGCTATAACTTCTTCATCTTGAAAATGGGTAGAAAAATCACAGTATGACAGGATGTTTGAGTAATATGAGGCATGTAAGAGGCTTCGGACAGTCCCCTCAGAAATAGCATACTCCACAAATGAGTTTCTTTTTCTTTCCTAATGTGTACACGTTCAGCAGAGCCCTGACTGTGATCCACAATGTCCTTACAGGAGTGAGTATGAGGTGGGTAAATATCACAACTGGAAACAATAAACAAATTAAGGGACTTTCCCATGGGGAGAGAGAATTTCAAAGAAGGTCAAAGAACCAAGCATTTGTTTCATTTCTCTCACTTTGGTCTGGTCTAAACTATGTACTAAAATCCTCATTTTTTAGTATAATCTGAGTACCCCTAATATGAAAATTTGAAATCTGAAATGTTCCCAAATCTGAAAATTTTGAGCACCAACATGATGCCATGAGTGGAAAAGTACTTAACATAAACTTAACATAAGTACTTCACATAAACTTTCTTTCATGTACAAAATTAATAAAAATATTGTGTAAAATTACCTTCAGGTATGTAGGTATAAGGAATATAAGAAACATAAATAAATTTCATGTTTAGATTGGGTCCCATCCCCAAGATTTATATATATGCAAATATTCCAAAATCCAAGAAAGTCCAAAATCCAAAACACTTCTGATCCCAAGCATTTTGGATAAGAAATATTCAACCTATTTTTGGCTTCAGAAGGCATAAGCAGTGGAATTCAGAACTGGTTAAGTACAACACCAACAATGAGGGCAGAATTTCCTCTTGGTGTTCATAGACAATAAAACATGTAAATGAATTGCCTCCCTCCCCCCCAAAATTCTAAATGGAATTTTTCCTCGGTGGAAGCTGGAAGAGTTTGTCTTCAGAAATTGAAGAACTTTAGCATTTTAATTTTGTTGAGTATGTGTGAAAATCAAAGCCCTCGGTCATGATTCAGATTTTCCTGGAAATGCCTGTACTTCACCCACCTGTTTTGCAAGGCAAGGGTCACAGTCTGACCATGGTCCGTACTCTCCCAGGAGGCAGTTGATAGGACACGTTTGCCAGTTACATTCTCTGGTCTGCTGCTTGGTGCAAATCTGGTCACAAAAGTTATCCTGGTAGTACTGATCTACTACTATCTGTCTGTAATCGTGAGGACAAAGCTGCTTAGAATGAGCGTATTCACTTTGGCTCTGGATCCATGAGAACAAATATCAATGAGCATTAACTACAGTGAATAAAAGGAAAGTTTTCATGGAAAGTGAAGCAAGTTGGCAGTTTGATCCATTTGGAACTCAGAACATAATTTGTGGGGCCCAGGGAAAAATAAAAATGGAGGACCTATTTTTTAAAAATTAAAAATTTCAGGGTGGTGATGGCAGAAGCATGAAGCCCTTTTAAGTGTGAGGAACCTTGTGACTCTCAAGTTGTCTCCTGAAGGGGACTAGAAAGTAAAGAAAGAAAGAAAGCAAAGACAGTTTCTGCAGACTGTTTACAAGATGACAACCCAGTGTGATAAGTACAACAACTGAGATAGGGCCAAAGATTCGAAGGGAAAGTGACATGACAGAGACATCCTGAAAAATTCATGTAAACTCTCAGGGTAACAAAGGGAAGGGCATTCAGGGGAAATGACATGTGCAAAGATTTGGGGTAGAAGAGGGAATTTTCAGGGGGATCTCCAGGGAGGAACTCCTGTGACCAGGGAGGGATATTGTTGTGCTTTGCCTGGTAGGCAGCTGAGCTCCTGAAGGACTCTGGAGGAGAGGCCTACTATAAACAAATTGGTTTCACATACTTAGTAGATAGTTTATTGAAGAGGTCAAATGGTGATTTTAATGAGATTCACACTGCATATATAAAAGTGATTTTCTAAAATAAGTCTCCAAAAAGTACTTTAATAGTTAAAATAAATAAATACTTTTCTCTCCTAAGTCACGAGACCATCTCTAAGGAACTGAAACATCTAATAGATTTGAACAAACCATGGGGGATGAGTGGTGCGAATTGATGAAAAGACTGAATGATGATGGATTAATGCTATCAAGTAAGCACAAGTCTGTTGCCATTTTCATGTGCCAACAATCAGGCTAATAGCTAGAAGTACTGCTCAATCGAGGGCCTGTTAAACTCAATTTAATGAGTAGAAGATTCTCTGTAATTAACTTACTAACTTTAGGCTAGCAGAGTTATATGCTGATTGAAAAAAAAGCTTGAATAGTGATTCTAATTGAGTTAAATAGCCAACTGGAAATGTTGCACAGATTCTCAATTAATTTTTTTTGAATTTCCTTATTTTTATAGACAGAACAAAAGTAGACTTCCTTTCCAATCTCATTTGGAAAATACCTCAAATTTCATCCAAACTTAATTCTTACTTTGAGATATTTTTTCCTTTGCTTACTGTGGCACTTCTGATATTGCTGATTCCAACCTTGAGATCTCCCAGGGCACAAAGTAAAGCTACATAGCTCACACTCACCTATGTCTGCTCTGGGTTCCAGAATTGCAGGTTTTGGAGCAACTGGACCACTGAGTCCACAGGTATCGATCACAGAAGCAGGTGCGGCCCTTGTCAATCAGAGCACTCAGCAGGATGAAATATAAGATGGAGTGTCCAGTCATGACTGGAGAGCCTCCAGGCCCTAAAACAAAATGATATAACACGTAACAAATACTTCCTGGTAGCAAAACTTTACAATTCCACAGATTCAAATGTGATTTAAAAATACCTGCATTTCTCTGCCTTGCTTAAGTCAATTCTTAGAAACTCACTTACTTATGAGTACAAATCCTATTTTTATAGATTTTTTTTTAGGGTGGAGATTATCATAGTTACAACCCCAAGACCACTAAATTATCACTAAGAGATAGGTTATAAGACTTCATTCAAAAAAGTATTTGAGGCATATATTATAATATACTTCTTAAAACAACTGCTCATTTTTTTTTTTGTGGAAAGTACCCTCAAATTCATTTTAGTTTTTAATACTGAGATTGAAGAAGTTTTGACCATTCCTCTGGAATCTTTTCTGTTTTTTTGTAGAGACAAGGGTCTCACTCTTGCTCAAGTTGGTTTTAAACTCCTAGCTTCAGAGCAATCCTCCCATCTCAGCCTCCCAGAGTGCTAGGATTATATAAGTGTAGGCCACTGCGTCTGGCCCCATTCACTGAATTTCTAATAACTCTACTTACTATGAGCTTCACCATCCAGGCCATAAGAGGGTGGCCAGCGAAAATTTTGACCCGTGATATGCTATGGATCCTTAAGGACCTGTGAGTTATTTGCAAAACCATCTCTATCCTCTTATATTGCCAGTTTGATTGCACTATCACTAACAAAACATGTAACATAATTAATATCTATTTCTGCATATGATGCAGAAATTAATGATGCTACATTTCATGTAGTAACTTTACTTTTAAAAATAAAACCCATTCACCCAACTTCTCTGTGTCTCAGCTTCGTTATGTTTAAAATGAGAATAATATTTTTTACCTTCCCATAAGGCTTTTGTTAGGATTTTGATAGGAAGGTTTATATAAAATTCTCAGAATAATCCTTGGCATAGAATCATCACTCAATATTAGCTTTTCAAATTAAAATAACTTTTAAAAGTATTACAAGGTTAATAGCACCTGTTGGTAAATTGTTTTCAACATTAGTAGAGCAAGTGACAATTAAAAATCGGTTTTGGTATTCAATAAGACTATTCATGTTCAAAATATTTAGAAATAAGGCTCTACTTGCTTTGCCTCTTACAAATAAAATCAGATTCCCGATCACCATATTTGAAATTGCAGTTTCCCCCTAGTGTTTTCTCTCTTCTTTCACAGGTGTATGTTTCCCTGATATGCATCCCTTCCTAATATATATGTAATTACTTAAGTTTAAATAAATATCTCCTCTTTTCTTTCTCCTCTTCACTAAAATGTAAAACCATGGTGATTGATCTCTTTTTTCTATTTTGTTCATTTCAGCATTTAGAAGACCAAAGCATGAATAGTGTGTATTGAATATATATTTGTTGAATCGATTGAATCCAGGTCACATGTTAAAAATGTATTTTTATGAAATTTGAATAATGTAATTTAATCTCATAATTATTGACACTTTCTGTGTAATAATTTTTTTTAAATTTCTGCTGGATTATGGCTATTTCATAGACTTTAGAATTAAACTCATCTGTCCAGCCATCAGCCATTATTTTAGAAAGAGTGACTACCACATAATTAGTTTTAATAGGTGATTGAAATAAAGTAGGTCTCTTGATGTTCAAATTTATTTTTAATACATTTGTAATTTATTTGTTTAGTTCACCTTGTTTATTTGATAACATTTATTGTGTTCTGAAAAATGTAAAAATGCATGAAGAAAACTAAGATGGTTTGTAATATCAACCCGAAAACCTCTGCTGACATTACAAAAATACAAATAATTCATGATTATATTTTAAAATTTTAAACTGAATAGAGAGAAAAATATAAGGTCTGGTTTTCATCTACCTGTGACCAGAAGTTTTCCCCACATATAATCATGACTTTCCCCTCTATGTATCCAATAGAGGGAAAATTGTCTCCTATGTCTATGTCAGCTTACATGTATGTATGTACATGTATGCATATTGTTTAAATATATACACAAAAAGAGAACATATAGTGTATACTATTTTACACTTTGCTTTTTTCAATTCATAATATGCTTAGATCTTTCCATAACAATAGATTCATAGCTACTTGATTATTTTTAATGGCTAAATAGTTTAATATCATGTGAATATACTCTATTGGATTTAACCATTATCCTAATTACGAATATTTAGTACACACACTGCAGTATCCTTGTAATTGTACCTTAGCAAGCATGCTTTTCTAGTATATTCAGAGCAATGTTGGGTGTATTCCTAGCAATAGAATAGCTTAGTGAAATGATACGTAAATTTGAATTTTTGACAGATTTTGCCGAATTACCCTATTGAAATAATGGCTTTCTCAAGAGTCTCAGAGGATGAGTTTTTGATTATATTTAACATGATAAAGTTTATGTTTCTTAGTTGTGATAAAAGGATACTTTTCTAAAATTAAATGGGGTTCATCATGTTATAAACCTTGTTTTAAGCCAACGTCTTGAGATTAAATATAAAAATTGTCTCTCCAATATGCCTAGAAATTAGAGTATTTCTTGGCAATACATCAGTAAGTTTTTTGAACTCTCTTACAGGCTCAGAGAGAAAGGCTAGAATAAAAGCAACACAATCCATTGACATATAACCAAATGTGTCTTTCTGTTTAATACAGAATTGTCACACATTTGGGTATCCATTGTTTGCTGCTAGGCATTGTGTGAGACACAAATAATTACAAGCCATTGTCACTATCTGGAAGGGCAGAGAGGAACTGAAGACACTATACGTGCTTTTTTATCCAACTCACAGATAAGCTGTGATAGCCCTAGACCAGGCGTCCTCAAACTTTTTAAACAGGGGGCCAATTCACTCCCTCAGACAGTTGGAGGGCCGGACTATAGTTTAAAAAAAAAAAAAAACTATGAACAAATTCTTATGCACACTGCACATATCTTATTTTGAAGTAAAAAACAAAACGGGAACAAATACAATTCACACCGAAGCATGTGGCCCACGAGCCGTAGTTTGAGGACCCCTGCGCCTAGAATATTTCAATCATAAAAATAAAAGGCCCCTTTAAAAATTACTCCACTCACCTGCCAATTTTAATTTCCAGGCAAGTAACTCACGTTTCTTGATTTTCTTTGGCAACACAGAACCACAGGACACTGGGACAAGCCGCAGTGGCTAGTTAGAATTTATGTTGTGATCACACAGAATGGTGTGAGTCCTAAACATTTGACCTGAGTCCCAGATTGGGTAGTTTTTTACTGGCTTCAGGACCTTGAGGGCTGAGACTCCTTAACAATGTGAAGCTTCTCTGTCAACAGATTTGAGGGACAAATCCCTACCCTTCCCCACCCTGCCGAAATCAGGATCTTCTCACACAGAAACCTTTTCAATAAGAAAACCTACCATGAAGGCTATGTTAACCAGTTTGATGAAACTATTACAGATTGTATATGAAACCAGCACATTGTACCCCATGATTGCATTAATCTACACAGCTATGATTTAATAAAAAATAAAAAATAAAAAAATAAGAAAACCTAAACATGTATCTTTGTTGTTGCTGTTTACTTGTGCTTTTTTTTTTTTTTTAATTAGGTATTGGAAGAGACGTATTTTTCAAAAATCTCTCAATTGTAGAGAAAACAAATTATTAAAGCACTTTGGGAAATCAGCATGTAAATGATGGGGAGAAGTTAAATGTAAGGGATTACTAGTTCCCATTTCTCAACTGACACTATCTGTTTTACCTTTCATAAGCTTAAAAAGTATAGGTAGGTTTTATTACAGTTATCATCAAAAACTGCAAGACCAGAACCCTTATAAAATATTCTGATCTCTTCTTTGTTTATAACTGTTTTGAAACAATTTAGAAAGTGATATCTAAATTATGATGGTAATAAAGGGCTAATTGATATCTTCTTTTGAAATATTTTATTGTTAGGAAGAACATTGTTTATGTAAAAGCAATTTTCATTTAAATGGAGATAATTTCTCGGAACTTTTTTGTTATGATACCCAGCATATAATATAACATGGTTCCTTACTTATACATTTCCAACATCTCTAGACATTTCAGAGGCATCTAAAATTACATGTAGTTATTTTACCCATTATCCTACAATTTTCATACAAATGTGGAGCAACACAATGTTCAGCTAATAGAGGAAGACAGCTGGGAGAAATCACCCACTCAGTGCCACGGGACAAGGGCAGCAATTCTGCAGGTTTCTCGTAATTGCCCTCCTTTTTTGAATTTTCTAAAAACCAATGGTCCATCAAACCATTGAGATGGCTTTGTAAGCATTTAGAGAATTCTAGTTAATATGAAGTTTATCTTACTCTAACCTGTCACCTTCTGATGTACTTTATTCACATGAAGCATTTGTCCACAAGACAGTTCAGCACATCTTACCTGACAGGGTGCTTTAGTTTACCTTCAACAGTAGGTTCTTCCTCTCAATCTCCTTATAAGTTCCTTGAATCCCTTATTTGCTACTTTTTTTTCCCTTCTGTACTTGCTAAGAGGCTCAAGAAATGATATTTACTGTCGCCAAGGCAGACCGATGTCCAGGCAATGACCGACCTTGGCTAAAGAGTATGTTTGTTTTACTTTTAGTTGCAGTTTAACTTATACAGAAACTTGATCTCAAATGTCCTCTGGAAGGGACAGACATTTGAAAAACGTGAACCACTGCTTCTTTTGAGATTTAAACAAAGTAGTAATTTCTTATTTTACGAGAAAGACAAAAAGATGGCAATTGGCTGTTACGCGTTTTCATACAAGCAAATCATTTTGAAATATTAAGATTGAAAATAAAATCATTATGTCACTCACCTTTTAAGCAGAGTTTGTATGTGCAGAGACTTAATCTGAAAGAGACTGAGGAAACAATAGGTATAAACAATGAAGAGGGTTGATATGTTAACCCAAACAAACCTTTCCCTACTGCTGGCTAACACAGGTAATGTTGTTATATCTCAGAGACCTAGCAAAACTTAGAGTGTGTCAAAGTAAACAGTCAGTCTAAACTCGAATTTTGCTAATGTTTATGCCAATCAGCAGTAACCCTGAAACTCTAAGCATGAGATATTACACAGGGTCCTGAATTTTCAGTGATTTTTCTTAATCAAGGGCTAAACAGCTATTGCTACTGCAGAAAAATCTCTGATTGCATTTCTAAAAGCCCTTTAAATTAATTGTTTAAAATAGCTGTCCCCCTTAGGAATGTGTCCATTCATTCAAAGTATGTATAGATTCTTATCTTTTCTGATTATAGAATTTTGAGAAATATTTAGAAAATGTAATTTGTAGACATTATAATTATATATGAATACAATTCTAAATACTCTATAGACAAGCATTAGAATTAATAAATGAATTTAATAAGATTGCTGGATATAAACTGATTATAGAAAAAGTGTTTCCATATGTCAGTAAAAACAAAAACAGAAAATTTAATTTGGGAAAGTTTAAACAGCCTTGGTCAAAAGGGCTCTTTAAAAATGATGATGATGCTTCTTTGAAGGGGTCATAATATAGCAGAGACTGACCTATATGGATACCATAATAAGGTGAAGAAGAAGAAAAATAGTGCAACAGAGAGGAGAGAACTGCAGGGATTGACGAGACATTCTGGTCTTGATTCTGCACTAACCAGCCATGTGATCATCAATCAATCACTTTACTTCATTGGAACTCTTCCACTTCATTTGTAGAACGAGATTTTTTCAAATGGTTTTCCAAAGCTGTGGAAAATATCTTTTTAAAAATATTCATTATATCTTCAATGTGGAAAACAGCTCAAACAATTATTCCCCAGACAAATGAAATTTTCAGGACATGGTAGGAAATGATGATCTCCATAGGTCTAAAGATTCTTTGAAGCCCAGCTGGGAAACCTCCACTCAAAGGTAACATACTTTAATATGCAATTTTCCCAAGACCAGAGTTAAGTCAGAATCACAATATAGATGATCTGAAATATAGTCCATTTCCTTTTTCCTATATTATATTGAGAACTTAAAGACTGAAAGTTGAGGCTACAAGGAAAGTTGAGTGGTATAAAGGGGTGCTGCCATCCACTGTTGACGATGATGTGGAGCTGATATAGCTTTATGCTTGAGTAGCCAGAAGATAAATAAAGGAGGGCATCTTTGGTAATTGGATAAGAAAACATATCATTTAAGTGTGCACACTTTTTTCTCTAGTTGGTCCTTCAGGCTCTAAAGTAAAATACAGTTTTCCTGAGTCAAGGTATTTGGAGCCAAAGGCAAACTCTAGAAGTCATAACCTGAAGAGATGCAAGGTCAGAAACTATAGAATAGGGTTAAGCAGGATTTTTAGGAAATGTGGACTATAAGAAGGAAAGAGAAGTAAGGAGGCGATATGTGACACAGGTGGAGAGAGTTGAAGGTGGTATGGGGGAATCGTTGAGATGAAATACAAATGTCTATGATCCAAACGCTAGAATTGACTTGGGATCAACTAAGAATGTAACAACTTTTCAACAATTTATCTGAGTTCCCAACCTTGAGTCCTCATGGATGATTAAGTTATATAGTACCTTTCAGAAACTTTTTCTGGAGCTTTATTAGAAAATAATGAGGCAAATCTAGCCTGCAGTCTGTTTTTGTAAAGAACATTTTATTGGAATGAAATGGAATAATCATTGTTTATAGCTGCTTTTGAGTTGTAATGGTAGAGTTAAGTATGGAGCAGAGACTGTACATGTAGCCTGAAAGGCCCAAAATATTTACTCTTGGGCCCTTTACGGAAAAAGCTGTGACCTACAGGGAGAGATTTCTGGTCTGATAAGCACAACACATTGTCTGTTTGGCTTTGGGAAATAGTCTTGCTTGGGACTGATGAGTGGCAGATGGTCTTCGAGACAGGAGTCAATTACTTGTGTCCAGTTGTATTCAGGTCTGCCTTTGCAAAGAGTAAAGGTGCTTTCTAAACAATATTTGAATATGTGCTGTGCTGCTGAGAAACGGAGCTTGCTATACAGTTTACTGGACCTGAGCGAGCTGTTTCACCAATTGTAGGCCTTGTAATGTGCTGGTTGGTGACATGGAATATCTTTTCACCTAAAATGCCCCATTTTCATTAAATAGAATGTTTGCTAGTGACTGACCAGTAGAAAAAGCCAATAATTATAAAGAAACAGAAGGTTGTAGGAGGAAATTAGAGACAGAACATTGAAAGTTAAGATGAAGAGATTATCATTTTCCAGAAGAATATGTATTCTGTTACAAACCATTATTCCTCTTTTAATGATGATAGATTCACAGCCAAATGGCATTTTCTGCCAAGAAAATAACCCCAAATATAAGATAATGAACAGTGAAAGCTGCTATCTGAAGGCTTTTTCACATGCTAAGTATTTACATATTATCATTACAGCAAAAGTAGTATAATTTCTTATTAGAGCCAAGGCTAATGACCCCATTTATTTCACAAATTGTTCAGCGTGTACTTTGTCAGTCAATATGTGAGTAGATAAAGTGAAGTAAAATGGCTAATTGAACTATTTCACTTGGAAAATCATAGATCCAAACTCTCAAATACAAAGGAAATAGAAGTGGCTTCGGACATCAGGTTACCAGGCTCTTTTTCTCCTTTCCTTTACCACTAAAATTATTAGGATGATCTAAATTGATTGCATGTAATGTCTTACCATCTACTGCGCATTCGCTTTACTCTGCAATACATCCAGCCTGCATGAACTCATCTGTCAATGACCATTACTAAGCTCTTAACTGTCAAACAGAATAGCCTCTTCTCAATCCACTGGTGGGTTTCTGGACACAATACAACGCATGTATTTTCCTGAAACATGTAGGAAATTCCTCTTTTGCTTTCCTCTGTGATCTTTTTCCTATACTCTTCTGGGATATTCTATCCTTGGCCTCTTTCCTTTTATTAGAGATTTCATCTACTTCCACGGGATTATCCATCACTGTTGTGTTGATTGCTTCCTAGTCCTATCTCAGTATTCCAAGTCCACTAACAATATCCGAATAGAACACCATATTATGGCAATTGAATCCTCTCTCCCCCACTTTTCTTATCCTTCTAGACGCTAAATCTCTGAAGATAAGACCTATCTCTACCCTGCCCTAGGAGATAAGATAAAATGCTTTCAAAAAAAGATAAAAAGACTTTATCTTTTATTTAGCCATTATCTTTGAAGTGTCCTTGTCTATGTATTTGCTATCTTTTCTGCCTCACAGCTTGGAAGGGCTACAACTTCAGGTCCAGCCCTTAAGTAATCATATCTCAGAGATTGTGTAAGTGGCTTATCTGGGCTCTGAGCTTTAGGACTCCTGTAATTTCTTCTAATCTCTTCTACCAAGTTGATTCTACATTCTACAGCTCATCTGTTAGTGGCATAACCCTCCTCAAAATCTCAGTGTTATTCTTTTAAGGAAATCATTGAATTAAGACCAGAGTTCTAGTCCCTACTTGAACCATGGTTCTGGCCAATGTATTTATTCCTTGAAATTTTTTCTTCCTCAATTTCGAATTCAGTGTATTGCATATCTCTTCTTCAAGAGCCATTCCAAATGTATTTACTTCTTAATTTTTTTTCATATTTTATGAAAAAAATCCACCTCTTTTCTTCGCAAAGTATCTCAGGAATGGAAGAAAAAGTATCCAATGTATTCAGCCCTACTATGAAGCTAATTTATAGCTTTCATATGAAGGCTATAACTCAATTGTCGCACAAGACTATCAGGAAAGGGGCAAGGGAGGGGAGGGGGGTCTGTGGAGAGAGGGTAAATGGTGGGATCACACTTATGGTACATCTTAGAAGGGTACAGGTGAAATCTACTAAATGCAGAATACAAATGTTTTCATACAATAAGCGAGAAAATCCCATGAAGGTTATGTCGAACAGTTGGATGAAAATATATCAGATTGTATATGAACCCAGCACATTGTACCCCATGATTGCACTAATGTACACAGCTATGATTTAATAAAAAAAAATCCACCTTTTAGATAAAATATTGTGTGATTCTTCCATCTTTTAAACTTACATAGCTCTCTTTTACATGGAACTCACCTAATATTGCCAGGTATTATGATAGTTGTATGTTTTATTATAATCCATTCTCTCTTATCCACCTAATAAATTCAAAGTTTTTAATGACTAAGCCTAACTCATATTTATTTTTATATTTAATTAACATAAAATTTAAATAAATTTTGATTGAATTGAATTGTCTTATACACAATGAATTTGTGAGAAAATTGCTGAATATGTCTACATCCATGTATAACTAAATACTACTTGGTAGATTCTCATGTATTTAGCATAAGAGGCAACAATCTTTCCTGCAGCAAAGTGCTCCAAGAATTGTTTTTATTATGACATTTGCTTAATCATTAAATAACGGATATTAATGATATTAAACCGAATAAACTCTTTGGTGATTCTTTGGCATGAAAACGAACTATTATTTAGACTTTAATCTAAAATTGATCTAACATGGATAGTATTAGAAATACAGTTTGAGATAAAACAAGTCAAACCTCTACAAGGTTTTCCTCTTCTGGGATTGCAGAGAAACCAAATTAGATTCTAATTTAGGGTGTTCTGGGAAAAAACAACAAAAAGTTGATTGAGGTGAAATGACTCCTGCCTAAATTTTTGGGTCAGCTTTTCAGTTTGCCTCTTGACCTCTGGTTGTCCCATGCATTTTGAATGCTATTACCATGCAATTTTCCCAAAGCTCTGATATAGTGAAAATAACAATCTAATATTTGTCTAACCTTTTAAGGCTTGCAAAGTACTTTTCAGATTCCTATGGGAGCAACAGTATCTTGATATACCCTTTTTTAAAATTCTTTATGAAATCATAACTGTGTACATTAATGCATTTATGAGGTGCAATGTGCTGATTTGATATACAATGTGGAAGGCTTACATCCAACTGATTAATATAACCATCTCCTCACTTACATATTTGTTGTGGTAAGACATTCATACTCTATTCTTAATAGTTTAGAAATGTATCATTGCATTATGCACATTAGGTGAGTTTCCCGCAAATACATTCCCTCGTCCTGGCCTCCCTCTCCCCTCTCCTTCCTCGTTCCTCCTTTCTGGACTAGAGTTATGCTTTACCATTCCTATGAATGTGTAGGTAATTATATACTGATTTCATAGTAGTATTGAATACATTGGATATTTTTCATCCATTCTTGAGATACTTTAGTAAGAAGAATATGTTCCAGCTCCATTTATGTAAACATTAAAGATGTGAAGTCTCCATCTTTTTATGGCTGCATAGTATTCCATGGTATACATATACCACAATTTGTTAATCCATGATATATCCCTTTCATTCAGTCTATAAACATACACCCATTAAGCACCAGGCATCTTGATGAGAACTAAAGATTCAAAGATGAATATGTTTGGTTAATTCTTTCAAGAACTTCAGTTTAAAATATTGGTAGAAAAGAAATGTAAGAGGTACTAAAAATTGTCCAAAATCCATTTCTCACAGAAATCATAAATCATAACCTATTTTATGCATATAGTCCCTTATTCACTTGTCTTTAGGTCATATTCACTATAATTACACCATTATCATTATTCGAAGACTTTTATTTATTAACTTTGTAAGAATTTACTATAAAGCACTGTTCTCAAACAAAGTAGAAAATCACATCTTGCCTTCATGGAATTTATGATCTTCTGGAGCAAGTAGAGAGAAAACAAAATAAGCAGGCAAATTATATGGTGAAGTATTTCTTTAATGTTTATTCAAATCTTATGTCTTCTTAAAATGCAGGTTATTCTCTTTGCCTCTATTTTCTCCTGGATCTATGATTTCTTAAAGAAAATCTGTCCAGCATAATCTCAGAAAATCTAATCCTACAGAGCTTAAGTTGGTTTCAGATCTCATGATTCTGACCTTTAGACAAAGATGATAGGCCAGGATAAGGTATGGGTCAATTGAACTTCATGTGCCAAGGTTGGGGTGTGAGACTTAGAAGTCCCAGGTAAACGAAAGGTTTGCTTCAGCAGCAATCAAGAAGAACAGAGAATGTCTTTCATAAGAAGAAAAGAAGAAGAAGGTGGGGATTTGAATAAATGTAAATGTGAGACCATGTGGCTCCAGAAAATGTAAATATTTCTCTCCTGAGGCCCACCTGCTCTTCTTTCCCTTGTATTTTATAAAGTGCACCTTGTGTTTTCCAATAAATTATACTTTGTATATGTTTTTTGTTACTTGCAAACAAGTGATCCCTAACTAAGATGTATTTTATGATTTTCAAACAATTTCAAAATATATATTCAAACATTTTCATAATAGCATGCCATGGCACTGCCCAATCAGAATAAATGTTGTCCTCTTCATCCAAGTCACATGTGTCACCTGGTGTCAGCCCTCAACCTTATGCAAACTTATGTCAATGGTGCATATGACCTGATCTCTAAGAACTACATACAGTGACCAGAGATTATAGAAATTAATACATTCATTAAATTTCTGCTAAAATGCTTTGTCTTCTAGGGCAGTGTAGAGATAGAAATGCTTCCAGGCTGGGATTGCTTCTTTGAGATAAGGTCATGAGGAGATAGGAGGCTGAAAAATAGAGGCAATTCCCTGTTCAGATATGGAGGCTGAGAGAGCTTTGAGTGGGCTGTGTTAAGCATCACTTATTCTCTAGGTTGTAAGTATCTCTTAAATAAGGCAATAAAAGCAATGAAGAGAGATGTGAGGTCCTAGATATAGCACTGGCAACGTACTTTGAGAGAAAATTTCTATTCTGAATTTTGAGGTTGTGGAAAACTACTGAAAAGCTAACAAATGTGGTGATATGATCCTCTAAACACAGGGAAGTACTTGAAGCCTGAAAAGAAGGGGGAAAAAAGTCCAGGTTAGAGATTATTGGTGTTTTGGTTATGTTCGTGGTTGTAAGGCAAAGGAAGAAATGCTGTATTGGGTCAGGTAAACAACTGCAAGTTTAACAACATCAAAGGGTGAAAGAAAGTGAGAGATGAAACATACATTCTCTTTGAGACATTACACAAGTAAATATAATTCTTTTCAGAGTTCTTCAAGGAGAGAAATTATATCCACCAAATGTTTGGAAGCCTGACAATCCCATTAACATCACCATGCAGAGAGTATTTAATCCAGCTTTGGAAGGCAGCAGTCCCCAGTCATCCAGCACATTACCAGGACTGCGGCCAAAGTGAGGGAAATGAAAGAAAAGGAAAAAATTGAAAAGTGTTTTAGGAGGTTGCTTTTAAAATAACCACACTCTGATGACTAATCCTATTTTTTATAAATGTGACAAGAAACAGGCTTACAGTTACAAAAAACCCAAACTCTGTTGACACAGGACAGTATATGATACAAGGATAAAAACTTTCCTGCCTTCTTGATAAGCTTTTTGAACAGTTGCAAAAATGAGGCCACTCATTAGCTGTATTTATTCTTTTTATGACCTCATAAAAAGCCACGTTTTCTTATCAATCTGTCAAAATTTAATCTTGAGAGTTGAAAGTGAACCCAAACTATTTTCCAATCCACCCTGAAATTAGAAGTATTTTGAAAGCCTGTTTACAAATGTGAATAAAACAAACATGATCCTTTCTCTCATGAATATGCTTACAGTATGCTAACTGAAGCCGATATTATTAAACAAACACACAAAAAGCATACAATATTAGATCTGACAAGTGCCATCAGAAATTATAGAGTGCTGTGAGAAAGTATGTGGAATTAGATTTGGAAGTTAGTGAAGGTTGGAGGACAAATATGTTAGCTAAGACCTATTAGATTTAAAAGGAGTTTAGTAAGTAGAGGGGAGGGAAACAGGTAAAGAGTGGGAGTTAGAGAATTATTTTCTTCACTCTGAGAAAGACTGTGTCAACTCCCATTTTTATGCAGGTAAAATCATATTAATAAAGGGAAGTCTAAGGTGCTGGATACTAAAACAATTAGCCAAGTTAATGCAACAAATAATTGATAGAAGAGGAATTAGAGTTCTTTTGCTCTTTGGAGTAACTTGTTTTACTTTGTTCTTTATTATCTTTAAGTATCAACTGGAATGGTATCTTGATTACTAAAGTATTTTTGGCTTGGTTTTTGCCTTTCTAATTTTAGTTTTTAGATTTGCTTTTGCTGGGAGGTTTGTTGTATCAATAAGGAGTCCTCTGCCAGAGTCAGAATCAGAAGTCATTTAGAATACAAGGTTATTTTAAAAAATAGCTATTTTGTATTGCTTCTGATTAGTAAAGTAAGACACACACACACACACACACACACACACATTTCTTTTTTTTAGAAATTTGGAAAGGCATTAAAGTAAAAAGAAAATCATCCATGATATTTTTCTTGATAATCTTGAGTTGGCTAATTCCTATTCATTTTTCTCCTATCAGTTTCAATTAACTTCTTCAGAGCCAAATTAACCTTCATTTATTTTAATTAAATGCTATTCATAGCACCTTGTTTTTTGTGCATCTTTTACAAAATGTGTTGTTGTATATTTATTTTTGTGTTTATTTAATTAGCAAATTTTTCTTATTATATTATTAGTTCCACTGTGATAAAGATGATGTTTATTTCCCTCTGTAAACCCAGTATCTAACCCAGTTTAAAACATAGCTGACATTTTACAGTTATAGAATGTGCTTTACCACTTGCATTTGGGGCATGTATATATTTTCAATTAGTATTCTATTATGCGTATAATATTACATGCATTTTTGTATTTTCTGTATTTTAAGAATGAATTTGAAAACATAACATAAAAACTGTCCATCTAAAGTTATGGTCCTAGTACCAGTTTAGTCACAAATCATTTGACTTCAGAAATTTTAGCAGCTGGTATCTTTATCTGTAAAATAGGGAAACAAAAAGCATTCTAACTATTCATTCTGATCATTTTTAAAAGGAAATGAGACCACTAATCTGCAAGGATCTTGTGGTATAAAATACGTTGTACGTTAAAAGATTGCACAATGATATCTTAAACTGTAGTTCCCACTACTGCTTTATGGGCAGTCCACCAAACTGTGCTGTTGGGCTGTGTGATGTGAGGGCCATGTTCACCTCAGATCTCTAAGGAAGGCGTGTTTATGACTCTTCGTTCCCCAGCAAAGTTCTTCATACACAGAGTATTTCTATTATAGCAGAGGAAGACTGTCATGGAGCAGCTGGATAAGAAACAATGTAAAGTTAAAGCAAGATGTAGCTATTTCTATATAGCAAAGCAGGCAATTCGCTTTTCATATAGCACTTTGGAAGGAGGCAAACACATCCACAGAAATATATAAACACTCTTTTCTTCTAAGTAAGTGCAGAAGAAAAAATAATTGCAGTTATGAATAAAAACTGAGAAGGAAAAAAAGATCTATCCCATCTTAGAAGATGTGAAAAAGCACTGTGAGACAAATAGCAAAATCCATCTGAGACCAGAACATTCCTTCCAGCTATGCTAAGTTATTGTCAGGTGATAGGAGAATCTTATCTGTCTATATAATTACATTTCATGTAATTCTCCCATTAAATTATTTTATTATTCTCTTTTGTTTATAATAAACATATGGCAGCACTTTGGTAACAATTTTGACCAAAGTACATTACTTGAACATTAATTTTTAATTCAACTTGTTAATATGCTGTTTAGGATATTGTATCCTCACTTATAAGTGAAATATGTTTGTAATTTCCCTTCATAATAATATATTTCTTCCAATTTTAATATCAGGTGTATCCAGATGAAGTAGAATGATTTTGAAATATTTCTTCTTTTTCTATTGTCTATAAGATTTGGCATGATCTGTTTTTTTTTAAATTATCTTTTATTTTTATTTATAAATGTTACTTGTCTATTTTTTGAGACTTTAGAAAAAAAATAATAAGAAGAAGTTAACTGATGACTCCATACTGAACCTCGGAGTCAAAGCACTCCATGATAGAAATACTCTTATCTGACAATGTAAATGTTACTTTTTTTGCATTATTATTATTATTATTGTTCAATATTTCATTGCAGCAATCATCTAATTTCTTTTCTGAATGTACTTATCTTCATTCATTCTTTATGAGGTTTTTGTTTCTAGTCCTTATCTTAAACATTGTTATCGTTATTAAATTTTAAGCCTTTTTAATTTTGTGAAGGCAAAAAGTGGAAAGCAAATAAACACATGTATATGTATAGAGAAAATTAAATAAATAAGTAAATAAACATATGGCAGCATTATGAGTATGAAATATTGCTTCAATAATTTCCACAAATGTTTCTGTTTCCATGATAAATCCCTGAGATTAAAACTAAAACCTTCAATTATTGCTACACATGATACCTGGATTAGTGGACGTTGTTCAACCATTAGAGTCAAGATTTTTGCAAGTATTTGTAAAACGATATGCATAGTATCACCTACACCTGCTTTCCCATAGGGATCATTCTTCCCAAGTGAACTTCATATTAATTTCTTTTGAAGGAAAAAGCAGAAAGCACTGGGTGGCACCTGTCGCTCGAAGGAGTAGGGCACTGGCCCCATATACCGGAGGTGGCAGGTTCAAACCCAGCCCCAGCCAAAAACTGCAAAAAAAAAAAAAAAGCACAAAGCACTATATTATAATTGCAAAGTATCAGTATTGATGCCCTCCAGATTAACTAGATTGTCTTAATAATAGAAATTTCGCTTTCTCATAATAGGCAGGGGAGAATCCTAGCATTTTCCAAAGCAAAAAAATTCCTTCCTTCCTTCCTTCCTTTCTTCCTTCCCTTTCTTCCCTTTCTTTTTTCTTTTCTCTTTTCTCTCTTTCTTTCTTTCTTTTCTTTGAAAATGAAAACTCAAGGGAATAGAATCATTTTATCAGAGATTTTGGTAATAAATATATTTCGACATGCTTGTTTTTTTCAATTCTATCTGGAAAAGTAGCCATTTAATCAATAGACTGACAAAATAGAGATTTAGTATAGAGTTTAATTAAGCTATGACTGAGAGTAGGAGCTGGAAGAAGCTGAAACATTCAATAATCTGTAGTTTCTCCAATTTTATAATTGTAATTAATGTCTAAGGAATCAATCACCTACCTTCTCTGTACCATCTGTGAGAACAGAAGAGCAGAAAATCCTCTGTTTTGAGATTGTTGTACAAAGGAGATTCCATTTGTTAAAGATGCCAAGGGAACACAATTACTCATGCTCAATGATTACTCATTAAATCACATCAGCTTTATTATCATGAGACACTAAGACAGTTATGAGAAGCCAAGAATGCCATGGTGATAAAATATGGAGGCACATTTGCAATTGTAAATTATTCAGAACTCAAGATAGAAAATTTATTGTTACTTGTAGCTACAATAATTCCTCACTAATGGAACTTTATTAATTTGGAGGTTAAGATTTGGAGTCTTGGCTAAGATTTGCTGTTCACTATGAGGTCTGGAAACCAACTTTGTAGTCGAGCATTGAGGATATTTTTGAAAATCTGGGTCTTGCTTCTGCTCATTAGTACTTTGTAGTTTTCTTTGTAGAAGTCTTTCACCTTGGTTAAATTTACTTCTAGGTATTTTATTGTTTTTGTTATGGGGTTGCTTGCTTAAATTGTTTTTTGGATAGTCTGTTATTGGCATTATAAATGCTGTGAATTCTTGTATGTTGATTTGTATTCTTCAAGTTTACTGATTTTTGGTGCAGTCTTTATTTATATATAATATATCATCTGTAAAGAGGGACAATTTGTCTTCCTTTTTTCCAATTTGGAAGCCTTTCATTTCTTTCTCTTTTCTGATGGCTTTGGCTAGGACTTCCAGTCCTATTTTGAATAGGAGTGGTGAAAGTGAATGACTATTCTTGCCTTGTTCCAATCCTTAGAGGAAAGACTTTCACCTTCTCCCCATCCATTATGATGTTAGGTGTGGGTTTTCATATGTTGCTTTTATTATGTTCAGGTATGTTTCTTCTGTGCTTAGTTCATTGAGAATTTTTATCATGAAAGGGTGTTGAATTTCATCAACTGCTTCTTCTGTTATCTATTGAGATGATCATATGATTTTTGTCCTTTATTTTGTTGATGTGATATATCTTTTTTATTGATTTGCATAAGGTGAATTAGCCTGGCATTCACAGGATAAGTCCCTCTTGATCATGGTGCATACATTTTTTAATTTGTTGTTGGATTTAGTTTACCTGTATTTTGTTGAGGGTTTTTTCATCAATGTTCATCAAGGATGTTGCTCTGTAGTTTTCTTTTTTGTATATGCTCCTATCTGGTTTTGATATTAAGGCAGTGCTACCTTCTTCAAATGAGTTAGAAAAAATTCCCACCTTTTGAAAATTAAAATAGTTTGGCAAGAATTGATGTTTTTTCTGCTTCATAAGTTTGGTAGAATTCAGCAGTAAAGCCACCAGTCCTGAGCTTTTCTTTGTTGGGATTCTTTCTATTACTGATTCAATCTCAGTTGTTAAAATCTGCTCAGATTTGCTATTTTTTCCTCATTCAAACTTGGTAGGTTATTTGTGTTTAGGAATTTTCCATTTCCTCTAAATTTTCAAAGTTTCTTACCATATAGGTGGTCATCATAGTCTCTGATAACCTTTTGCATTTCTGTGGCATTAGTTGTAATGCCTCCCTTCATTATTATTGAGTTTATTTGGGTCTTCTCTTTTACTCTCGCCTGGCACTCCCTTTTTTATATGGTTCATTTATCCTATGGTTTACCAATTTTATGCTTTTTGAAAAAACAGTATTTTGGCTGGGTATAGTGACTCATTTCTGTAATCCCAGCACTTTTGGAGTCCAATTCCACCCATGGTATTGTAAATGACAGAATTTCCTTCTTTTTTTCCCAAGGAGTACTCCTTAAAAAATATATGTACCCCATTTTTCTTTTTCATCTGTTAAAATACTGATCTGGAGGTGACAGAAAGCATAAATGTGGGATTTCTTGAGGCTTTCGCAAACATGAGACAGAAATTAAAAATCATCTGATGTGCACATTGCAAGAGTATATTTCAAAATAACGAAGATTACATTTTAAATGTCTTACCACAAAAAAATAAGTAAGTGATGTGATGGCAATGTTAACCAGTTTTATTTAAGCATTCCGCATTGTATATCAAATCATTGCACTGTACCCCATAAATGTATACCCCATAAAAGTTATGATTTTAATTAAAAATTAATGAAAAGTTAAAAAAGAGAAAATCTTGGTTAGAAGTGTATTTGGATAAGAGACATAATTTATGTGGAGATTTTGGAAAAAAACGTATTTCCTTAAGTAATGAAACCTTCTTCCAAGTATGGGAATACTCCAGAGGAATTAAAATTTGCCTGCTAGAACTCAGATGTACCCCCAAATTGTAACTTTATTTTCTTTTCTTCATGCTCCTATTCAGTTACTAAAGAAAAAAGTCTTGTGTTCAAATCAAGTCAAAACTTATGCACCTTGTTAGGAATGTTTTTGCCCTGTTATAGGTTTTCTATTTCACTTTCTCCCTTGCAAGATCCATCTCAGTGCTCATGGAGGAGGCAGAGGCTGCATGGGGTCTCTGATCCACTGTCATTTCACACACTGCTGGCGGCTATGGTGTGCTTTGTCCTACCTGGTTTCTAAACATCCTCACC
Organism: Perodicticus potto; assembly: GCA_963574655.1. Classification (NCBI taxonomy): domain Eukaryota; kingdom Metazoa; phylum Chordata; class Mammalia; order Primates; family Lorisidae; genus Perodicticus; species Perodicticus potto. The sequence continues at coordinate 3,591 of CAUYRH010115040.1, read as the reverse complement.
CAATATTCATCTTGAATGAGTCTTTCGATGTGGATATTTTAGTCTTTATATATAGTAATACCCATTTTTGAAACCCATGTTTCTCATCATGGTATATTGTCACTGTCTCTTCTGCTTTATCAGTTTTCTCAACATTTTTTTTTTGTTGCCCCATCTGGCACTCAGAGCACGTGGATACCACTAGCAGGCTTTATGTAATTGAGAAATTATCCCAGATTCATTCACTTTTTCCAACTTTGCTTTTTTGGTCTCCAACTATGTTGTTTGGAATGCTATCCTGAATTCAAGATTTCTCTGCAAGTTTTCTTTTTGCTCTGCAAGTTTTATAATCTGTTCAGTCTATTACCAGAGAATTAGAGTTCAATATTTTTGGATTCTTCTAAATTTATTTGGGTATGTTTTGCTGTCTCCCAGGGGTTCAACTCTGGGGGAGAGAGTGAAGCCAAGATGTAGTGGTGTGCTAGAGTTATCTTATACCAGCTCATAACTGTTAGACTTTCCCCACCCACCACTGCTGGGGGGAGGGGTAAGCATGCATTCCCTTGGGCCTGCAGGTTTCCTGCCTGAGAACTGACCCCCTGGGGGAGCTGGTGCAAGCAGGAAAAGGGCTGCTATGTACTTTCAAGCAACCTGACAACAGGTTCTCCGTGCTCTCCGCCTTCCCTGCCCTCTGCCTCTGTCGCCACCACCACCAAGCATGCCTGGGACTTTTCCTGCCCTGCCCACCCTGCCCACTACTGTCTGTGCCCAAACACACTACTGCGGGGGTGGGTGAGTGGGTGGAAGGGACTTGACAATACGTGCCACCTGCCCTGGCACTGCCCCTCCCTCAGTTCCCAAGCATATTGCCCACAATATGCTGGAAATTGTCCTGTTGCATCAGTAAACCAAGTTTTAGTAGAATTTCTTGAATCTAGCTTCTTTATACATATTTTCTGAAGTCCCTTTTCGTTTATAAATCTCCTTTGGGAGCCAAGAAACTGGTTGCTGAACTAGACATGGATGTTATTGTTTAGTGTCCCTTCTCTCTAGAGTGTGGGTGTAGTAATAGTTATGCCATTCCCCTGAGTTCTCTCTTTTACATACCAAAGCTTGCTGAATGAAATCTCTGCTACTCTCCACCAGAGGGCTTTTTAATGGCCTTGGGCAACTCTTAGCTTATACAAAAGGCCAGCCTGAAACACCAGAGTTAATGCTGCTGAGGAGCACTGGTTGGGGCAGGCTGGAAAGTACTCTCACTTTCTCTCTCCTCAGTTTCAGGAGATGTGTTCTACATTGTCGTGTAAATATCCTCAGTGGAATGAAGTCACGATTGCCCCCACCAATGGCCTAGATAATCATACACACTGCATTGGCTTGTTTCTTTCCCACCTCCTTTCTGCTGTTCTGCCACAGTTTCTCGGGATCACCTTTCATGTAAACTACACGCACTCACCTCCTTGTCTCATGATCTGCTTTGGAGAAAACATAATCTAAAATGGTGGGGGAGACAAAGCTATAAAAAAGGTAGGCTTTAACTCAACAAATAAAAATAAACAATTTTATAGTAAAGATGCAAATACAATTTTGTAAATGAAAGTTTTAAACCAAATAGCTTGGTGCAAGGTCTTTTTCCTCTCAAAACAACAATAACAATGGTAAAAGCTAAAAATTTAGAATTTTTATTTTTAAGTTTTTACAGCAAAATTGAAAGGCTTTTATTACACAACAATACCACTATACTCACCACTTACATACTACTATTAACCTTATTTTATTTTTTTGTGGTTGTACATTTCAATTTTACTCCTCATTATTTTGAAATACACCCTTGCATTGTGCGCATTAGGTAGGAATCCCACCAAATGCCCTCCCTCCTTCCGCCAATCACCCTTGCCCTTTCCCTCCCTTGTCCCTTCTCACCTCTCCCCCTTGCTAGTCTATATTTGTGTTTTATTATTATTTGTTGTGTGTTCATATATTGGTTTCATAATAGTATTGAGTACATTGGATACATTTTTTTCCATTCTTGAGATACTTTACTAAGAAGAATATATTCCAGCTCCATCCAGGTAAACATAAAAATGTTAAGTCTCCATCTTTTTATAGCTAAATAGTATTCCATGGTATACATATACAACAATTTGTTAATTCATAAATGGATTGATGGGTATTTGGGTTACTTCTATGACTTGACAATTATGAATTGGGCTGCAATAAAGATTCTGATGCAAATGTCTTTGTGGTAAAATGATTTTTGTTCTTCTGGGTAGATACCTTGTAATGGAACTGTGGGATCAAATGGAATTTTTAGTAAGTACCAGGCCATGTTCTCAACATTTTGTACATAAAATTCCATTATTTCTTATAATATCTTTATGGTGTGACATAAGGTAGTTATATTGTAATTATAAATATGCCATTATTCCAGTTTTATTTATTTTTATTTTTATTTTTTTGTAGAGATAGAGTCAAACTTTATTGCCCTTGGTAGAGGCTGTGGCATCACACAGCTCACAGCAACCCCCAACTCCTGGGCTTAGGTGATTCTCTTGCCTCAGCCTCCCAAGTAGCTGGGACTACAGGTGCCCACCACAACCCTCGGCTATTTTTTTGTTGCACTTTGGCTGGGGCTGGATTTGAACCTGCCACCCTTGGTATATGGGCTGGCACCCTACCCACTGAGCCACAGGCACCACCCCATTGTTCCAGTTTTAGGAAAGGTGATACATTTAATGTCTTGTCTAGGATGATACCTAATAAGTGCTAAGTAAGACCAGGTATAACTCAAGCAGTGAGATTTCAAAGTCCATTCTCATAAACATTATTCTTTGTAGCATCTGTGCAATCTCGCCTGTAAAATTTGCTCCAATATCTACCTGCACAGCTGTGACTCCCAAGTTTGTGATTTTATCTATTCCTGTCTATGACCTCTGGAACTGCCAACCATTTTCCTTGTGGAATCTCTTCTTAGATGTTCCCAACGTTAGAGTACTTCAAATCCAATGTATTAAAAATCAAACACATGACTTTTCCTTCCAAATCTGGTCTTCTACATACTAAATTTTAGTTGATATTACCAAATTCAACCAGTGTACAAAAGAATATAGAATAGTATCTCATCTTTTTAATTTTCTGAGAATATTTAATCATGGATGAATATTGAATTTTGTCAAATTCTTTTTCTACATCTAATGAAATGGTCATATAGTTCTCTCTTTTTTTGGGTAAAGTGGTGAATCATGTTGATTGATTTTTGCATGTGTAAACTAACCTTGCACTATAAGATTAATTGCATTTGATCATTGCTTATTTTGCCCTTTGCATTTTTTTTTTATTGTTACATACAAGTATTTTATTATTCTTCATTGCATTATCTCCCCACCCCACCCCTCAGTGGTAAGACAGAATTGATTTACAGAAAAGAATACAGAAAACACTAAAGCTCCTGGTAGAGGGAGAGAATTCAAGTGGGGAGAGAGAAGCTCTCTCCGTTCTTCTCCCGGTCTTTCCCCGTCTCCTCTTTTAGGCCTTTAGCCTCAGGGTATATATAGGTGTATGGGTTCCTTGGCCAGGAAACGAATGAATACAGTCCCTTCCACTGGGGGCAAA
>CAUYRH010115036.1:0-37426 GCA_963574655.1 Perodicticus potto | reverse complement strand
TAGTCCATGCTTATTATTAAGATCACACTTGTGGTGCATATTTGAAGGGTCAGGAGAAAACTTCTAAATATGGATCAAAAATGTAAATGAGAAAATATCATGAATGTTATATCAATCAGGTTGATAAAAATATCTCCGATTGTATGTGAAGCCCGCACACTGTACCCCATGACTGAATTATTGTACACAGCTATGACTCAATAAAAAATAAAAAAAAAAGAGTTTCTACAAGCAGATGAGAAAACTGTCAAGCAGCAAAAATAAATAATATTGATGGCTCGTGTCAAGCAGTGCTTGGAATCTACATCTGTTTTATTCTAAACAATCCCCACCCATCAGTGGTGTCAGAGAAAGTTCATTTATGTAGAGGAGCTTCTAATAGTCAGGGATTTTTAATATATAGCAATGAATAACACTTATATAGTGTTTGCTGTCATGCACAATTATAAGCATTTTATATACATTAATTCATTTAATCTTGATAGCAACCCTAGGAGAACAAAAATATTACTATCCTCTTTTTTTTTTTTTTTTTTTTGAGACAGATTCTCAAGCTGTTGCCCTGGGTAGAGTAACATGGCATCATAGCTCATAGCAACCTCCGACTCGGGCTCAAGCAATCCTCTTGCCTCAGTTTTTCTATTTTTTATAGAGACAAGGTCTTGCTTTTGCTCAGGCTGGTTTTGAACTAGTAAGCTCAAGCAATCCACCTGTCTCAGCTTCCCAGAGTGCTAGGAGATTACAGACATGAGCCACCATGCCCAGCCTACTACCCTCTTTATAAAAGAGTTGAAATTAAGGAATAAAAAGTTTATCAGAATAATGAGAGCTAGATCCTGGATTTGATATTTGAATGTCCTCATTCTATTATCCTCAACATACGTCAAGAGGTCTATGAACAAATTTGTAGGTCTATGTATTAGTAACTACATATTAGTACATAGATAACATGTGTAAATTGATTTCATTTGCAGCTCCAATCTTCCCACTGTATCTACACCCACTGCCATGGAAATTTATAAAGCTTCACCAATCTGATAAACCATGTGACTTCCTCTGGCCATGAAACTTTGGGCGTGAAAAGTGCTTGTGATTAGTCTTGACGTAATATACCTGGGCTTGCAGATCAGAGAATTAGACAGAAATGTGGCTACCTTTGCCCAATGTTCCAGGTCAGTACCCAGTCACCACATACCTCAGTATGCTAAGAGAAGGCTGGGAGGTCTCCCAGCTCACACCAGTCTAAATCATTGGCTTACAGATTTGTGGGGTAAAAAAAATATTTGTGGTTATATTCTACTGACTTTTGAGGTATGTTCTTACGTAGCATTATTGTGACAATATGGAATGGAGACATTACCCAACATGGTACTCACTGGCCTGAAAATGAAGGTAAAATCTATTTGAGCCCCTGATTCTGAAGGATAATGAGAACCTTTACTATGAGTAGACTGTTGTGCTACGCTAGATTTCTTCTGAACAATCTAAGAAAAGGTCTACCCATTGCGAGTAATATGATGAAATGATTATCATCTTCCAATTTCTACCCCCAAACACAAAGGTGACTCTGTTTTAATCTCTTTTATGACCTTTTAAAACTTGGTTAAAGACACAACTCTTTTAATCATAAGCATAACACAGAAAACCAATAAGCTATTGTACGTGTTTACGTTGGAACTTCAGTGCTCTGCAGGTATGTCTGAGAAGCCATGAATAGTATGAGAAAATAAGAAGCAAGCAGATGCCCCCTTTTAAGTTTGATCAGAACAATCCATTTTGTCTGTTTTGTGTGTTGGTGTTCTAGATTTGGAAAAATAATTTTCTGACAAATATATTATAGACAGAGGGATGATAGATAGATAGGGAGATAGATAGATAGATAATAGGTCAGTATATAAAAGGCCATTATTCTAGTTTAATCCCATCATTTCTCAGATGAAGGACACGTCCAAAGTTTAGGTAGTAGGAAAAGAAAATGATATATATATATTTTTTTGTATGAAAGGTCTTTATTGGCAGGGGATGCTGCAGAGCAGCATTAAAGAGGAGAGAAGAGAGAGAGAAACGGGGGAAGAGAGGAGAGGAGAGAAGGTAGAGAGAGGAGGAGGGGGAGAGAGAGAGAGACAGAGACACATGGGGGAAAAAGGAGGAGAGAGAGAAAAGAGCAGAAAATGATATTTATTAAGCATTTATGCTATGTGCTCACCATTTTTATTTTTAACCTCCCAACCTTGGAAGATACAAAGTCACCATCTTTTTCTTTTCTTTAAGAAGTTAATTGATTTGTTCATGTTTTCACAGCTGGTAGGAGATAGAACCAGGATTACCAACTTTTCCACTTTTTCCCCCGAATATCTTCACTACACAAAAGGGAAGTGATTTGTTTCTGTTCCCATAACAAGTTGAATATTAAAACCACAGTAGAGAACTGAAATCTTATGGCTTAATATCTGGAGGCTCTTCTATTTCTTAGAAGTAAATGCCCAGAGTAATTATGAAATGAATGTTCTTCCTGCAAAGAAACCAAAACAGATAACAAAAACTATTGGAAACTAACTAACAGCATCAACTTCAAAACACCCTTTAATAAATAGGAAGATAAACAGCATCATGAATGCTAATATATTGCCAGCCTCTCTTTGGTAGCTTGCTATAACTATTAGTGAGTTGCACTCAATAAGATTTTACAGCCATTAATTCAACCAGTCACTGGCCATACATCACAGGAACTATAGTCTGGGCTAGTCCCAGCTGTTAAACATACATGCAGGAATACAATATGACTTATAGTTATAAAAATATCTTGAATATGTACCAATACCAGATACTTGGCTAAGATATTTTATGCGTTATTTTATTTAAGCTTTACAACAATCCCTTAAGTTTATTAACTCTATTTTGTATACATGAGCAACATGATCAAGGCACAAAACTATTTATTGTAAATCCATGATTGGTTCTATAACCTTTAGAACCTTCCTTTTATAAGCTCTGAAACTAATAAAATTACTTAATTTTTTGAGCCAAGACTGCATAAATGATCACGTGAGACATGGATTGACAGTACACGCTGCAAGAGGTGAGGCTAACCCTAGGTGCAGGATAGCACTGAGCACTTCTTGCAGAGTCCTTTTATTGAGAAGATACATAATAGACAGAAAGATTAGTAAGTAAAGACATGCAGGGGCTGCGTGCTCAGGGAAATGATCTCATAGGTGTCAAGAAAGTATGTACTCAAGGAAATGATCTTCTAGAGTGGCAAGGGAAATGCTCTCCAAAGTCCTAAATGCAATTTTTCTCCACTAATCCTTCAAGGAACTGCCATAAAATGCTTAATGTTTAACATTAGCCTTACTTCCACAGGCCTGAACTATGCTCCTCCAGGATCACTGAGTTACTTGGTGACTTGCCTTCCAGGTCACAAGAGATTTCCAGGCTTGCCAGGAGAATGTCTTGTTCTCAGTAATTCTTCAGATGAGTTATGAGGTGGCTGTTGTATTAAGTATGATGTTTAATCCTCTATAGAACCAAATTATAGTTAAAAATGGTGTATCACTTACCTCAAGTAGTCCTTTGCATGACTAAATTCTATCTGCCAATGTATGGTATAGTACTCAATAATTAAAAAGAATACCAAAACAGGGTAACAATATTAATGATATTTGTACATGTATTAGTAATAAAATCCTTTGATCTTGAATAAAGTTTCAGAACCCTTTTAAATTTATTCTCTTTTAATTTCAGCAGCTATCTACCTGCTACTGTTGTTTCAGTCTCTTTTGGATTTATGTGCTATTTCTGAGTTCCTGACTGGACCTGACTGGATGAGCTTCTCTCACTTTGACCCTGCTGCCCCATCCCCAGGGCTGTTATGTTGTCATTAATTTAACGCTCCATAACAAAGCATTGGTGCACTATTTGTCATTTGGGTCCAGGGCCACAGGAAGAAAACTTTAAGCCCCAGAAATCAGGAGGTCCAAGGTGCTGACACTCATGCAAACTAGCAGAGTTCTTGTTCTGAAGATTATCTGGCAGAGACTTAAACACAAGGCACACAAATCAGGTGCTAGTGCAAATTTACAAACCAGGAACTAGAATTTCATCTAGAACGTGAGAAGAGCCTGATCGTTACAAGTAGTTCACAAATTTGTGCCAGACTAACACTAAAGCCTTTTGATGATCCTTCCAAGATTTTTTTTTAGAACTATCTAAATCTCTATCTCATGGTTTGACCCTAGGTTTTGAATTAGTTGAAGCAAACTGGTGGTTTCAAGTACTTCCAAGTCTAAGGAAGAATTTAGTATTAGGCAGGTCCTGGCAACATTTTGCCTTTTTAATTTTATTTGCTCATCTATAAAGTAGAAAGAATATATCCCCAACCCCACCACCCTCAAGATATGTGGAAGGATCAAATTATACTATTATATGTATGTGAAAGGACTATGTAAAGCATACAAATTTGTGCCTTAATAAACTTTAATTTGTCATAGGATTTTTTTTTGCCTTCCAATATTCTGCCTGCTGTGTTCACTTATTACTTTCTGTGTCTCTTTGTCCTTGTGAGGTTCTTTGGGGAAGGAATCTGTATTTGTTTTGTTCACTGACAAATTCTACATACCAAACATTAATCAATTAAAGAATATTTAATATGCTTCAGATAGGAAAGAAAAACTTATTAAATGATTGTATATGTTAATGTTTATTATTATTTTAATTTGTATTGGTTAAGATAGTATCCACTTCCATTGATAAGGTTATCTTTATAAAGAAAATTTATAGAGATAGAACTTCAATTCGAGGACTTGCTAAAATGGTAAGAATTTCAGGCCTGATATCAGGATGAAGATATACTTATTTCTGAACAAGTAAACTACATAGACTTCTTCAAATTACATCAACTAGACAATTCTGCCTAAAACACTTCCTAGCCTGAGCCTCAGCAAAAATTACAGCATTTCCAGAGCCCAAATACCGTCATCTTTATTCCTGAATCTAATTACAGCATGTACACACAACTCCCCTTAACTAAAATAATTTTAAACATGTTTGCATTTGACCAAAAAAAGTCTATATTGGATCAATAACACCAATATAGGTGTTAAATACAGGTCTTTCCAGCTGGTAATTCTGGCTCTACATAGCACAGACAAGAGGGAACCGGAACGAAAAAGTAACTTGATTGTTTCAATTTCCTTCTCTGGATTAGGCTCTCAATTCCCTTTCTTATGTGCCATAATTTGCATTTAAACATGAAAAAATAGATTTATTTTCAAGAAGACACTAAGAGACTCAATTTAACTGTTTAATGGCTCATTAAATTAGAATAATAGCAATCACATGTGTAAATACTTCATCATCCACCCATCCAATATTAGAGGTAAGTACAGATAGATGTGCCAGCGTGTTACCCACAGGTGAGAGAGGACAGCTTCTAAGAAAAAGTGATATCTGAAAGGTGATTTAAATGTTAAGGAATTAACATGAAATAAAACAGATCAGGAATGTGCCAACAGCAAGAACATCATGTGCAAAGGCCCAGATGTGCCAGGAAACATTAAATACAAATATTCAGCAAGACTGGGTATAGAGCAAGGAGGACTTTTGCACATCATTGAAGGGCACGATGCTCAGATGCTTAGCAGCTTCTGATTTCTAGAGAGCATGATATATCCCAAGGTGTTGTCTAAAGATAAAAACAGACAACATTTACTGAGGGCAGACTAGACTCAGTGCTAGACACAGATAACTTACTTCAAGGTCACATAGTAAAGTGATGCACCCAGGATAGGAACCCAGTCTGGCTACAGGACCACATTTCTCATCAGGTGCATTCTAAATTATTGGCAGGGACCTCCAATGTGAAGGCTATGAAGAATCATTGCCACAGTGGAAAGGTTCCCCTCCGAGTGACTCTCATTGTACATCTCTTGCATGGGTGGAGACACAATGTGCCCTCCTCCCCCAAAGGACAGAGGGCAATGTCTTCTTTATGGGCATGTTGCCCACCCAGTGGCTGAGCAGATGCCCTGCAAGATGGTAGCCCTTGTACCTGGGCCCCACTGTGGCAGGTGGCCAAAACAATAGTCTTGTAACAGTTGTAAATGTCATCATCTCTCACAGACTGGATAGATGGACGGAATGCCCAGAGCAAAGCAGGTGCTGACCATACTGTGCATGGCTTCACCACCCAGAGGGAAGAAAATCAGCATTTTGGGGGCACATCCAGCACTGTGCCTTTGGAATAATTCTCCTTACTGCAGTAACAGCAGTTTCCATTACACCTGGAAAGGAGAAGGAACATCAAGTGTTGTGACCGCATAAATGATCACATGAGACACGGACTGCAAGAGGTGAGGCTAACCATAGGTGCAGGATAGCACTGAGCACTTCTTGCAGAGTCCTTTTATTGAGAAGATACATAATAGGCAGAAAGATTAGTAAGTAAAGACATGCAGGGACTGCATGCTCGGGGAAATGATCTCATAGGTGCCAACAGAGCGTGTACTCAAGGAAATGATTTTCAAGGGTGGTAAGGAAATGATCTCCAAACGGTGCAATTTTTCTCCACTAATCCTTCAAGGAACTGCCATAAAATGCTTAATGTTTAACCATAGCCTTTCTACTACAGGCCTGAACTTTGCTCCTCTAGGATTACTGAGTTACTTGGTAGCTTGGCTTCCAGGTCACAAGAGATTTTCAGGCTTGGCAGAAGAATGTCTTGTTCTCAGTAATTCCTCAGATGAGTTATGATATTGGTGACTATTGTAGTAAGTATGATGTTTAATCCTCTATAATCAAGGAAAAATGTGATTATGTATTTACAAACATTTCTGTTTACCTCAGCCCCCTGACCTCAGGTTATCCAGGCTCTCCTGATCTAACTGTTGCCCACCTGTTCATCTTTCTCTTTCTTTGTTCAAGCTGGGTTTCTATGTCTTCCTCTGTAAAAGCTTCCCTGATGTTGCCTAAAGTTAAAGAATAGACAGTCCTGCCTTTTGAGTGCTCAGGCTTGTAAGAGAAAAATAGTATGTGATAATGAGAAAATGTGATTAATATGCAAAAAGCACCACATGACCCAAAGTAAGAAGTGACAACCTTCTTGGGAGATCACAGAAAGCTTCACTGAGAAATAAATGCTTGGTATGCATCTCAAAGTATGAGTAAGAATCACTAGACACACAGCAATCTAAAGATAATTAAAGAATTGTAAGAGAAGAGGCTGAAAAGTTTGTAGCTTTGGGTAGCATTGAGCAGTTAAATAAAGCTAGAGCACAGAAAGCTTTATGGAAAATGCATCAGTAGGCTTTTGCTGTGTTACAAACTACACTGAAACTCAGAAGTAAAGAGGAATAAACTGCAGAATTCTGGTTATGTCATCTGCACTTACTTGCAGAAAGTGCTGCTCCAGACGGGGTTTGGGGAAATTGCCCCACTTCTTCATCCTCCACCTCCCAGGGCCAGCAGGATAGACAAGGCATGTCTTTCTCATGGTGATGGCAGAAGCTCAAGATAAAATCGGGCTAGTAATCCAATTGTAAGGGTCTTTAAGATACTGTTTATGTCATATATGCGAATATCTTTTTAACCAAAGTATGTCCCAAGGTTGAACACAGACTCAAGGAGTGAAGAAGTGAGCTCAACCATCAGTGGAAGAGCATGGGCATCACGGGGTGCAGGAAACACGGAAGCACTGGAGATACTGCTATACCTGGGAAGCAACCAAGAGGTGACTCTGGGTATGAGGCATGAATCAGATCATCAGATGTATTATGGACCATACTAATGAAATTTTCATTTCATCTCATGCTATAGGAAACTAAGTACTAAAGTATTTTAAATGAAGAACTAATGTGGTTGCATATATATTTTAAAAGGATCTCCATGGTCTCTATATAGCAGATATTTTGAAGGGTCCCAAAAATAGAGCAGCTAAGAAGCTAAGAATCTTAAAATAGGGTTTTAAGTAAGGGCAGCAATAGCAGCAGAGGACATAGAAATAAGAAGATTTGGTGTTATATTAAAAATAGTATTATGTGGTGCCCAGAAATTGATAAAAAGGCAGTGGTGAGAAAAAGAGGGAAATTCAATCTGTTTTGTTAACCGATTTGGCTAAAGATTACATTGTGCAAAAAATCAGAAAACATCAGAGGCAAAAGAGTTATGGAAGGAAAACAACTTGGACATGAGTAGCCTGTGAGAATCTGAAAAAGATTTTTGCAGGTAGGTGGTGAGAGGTGGGCAGGACAGAATTATAATTTGGAGATATAAGAGTGATTGCTATTTTTATGGTATTGAATGATGTAAGCATGATGGTGAGTGCTCAGAGAAAGACAAAACATACAGAGTGAAAACAGAAGGGGTTCAAATTTGTGATTCGGGTGTATTTTCGGGTCACTTGGAGAATCTGAAGTCTTCTACAAAACTACATAGGCACATACAAAACTATTTTTAGACACAATTCCAGAGAGCCAGTGGATTTCATGAAGTTTATCCATAGACTCTTTAAGGATTGAGGAATTTAGACTATGAAGCCCTGCTTTGAAGGATGGGCAGGGAGAAAAATAACAAATGAAAGACATGAAAAGAAAGAGAAAGGGGAGAGAGAAAGGCTCTGAACACCAAAGCCATGAGCTAGACTGAGTTCATTCAATGCTGAAATCCTAGTCAAGTTTGGGAGCTGTACAATAGACCTTCAGTACAAAACACTGTGTGGGGCAAAGAACTGGGGAGCAAATAAAATGGTGAAAGACAATATAACAACCACTTTGAAGCTAAGAGGATGCCCTCCAAGCCCTGAGTGGACATCTGAAACAGTAGATAGAGGGTACCCCCAAAATAGGCCATACATAGGGAAAGTGATAAATTGTAGCCAAATGTACCTTTATTTACAAAAGACTCATTATAAAATTTTATAAAATATAATAATAATTCTTTTGCTATAATTTCCCATTTTCCCTATTTACGGTGATCTTGGGGACTCTGTATAGTACTAACCCCTATGTATATTAACCATATTATTTTATGCACACATTTCAGTGATAAAGGTTAATTTATAAATTAGGCACAGTAAGAGATTAAGAACAGCAATAATAAAATAGAACAATTATAACAATTTACTTTAATAAAAACTGTGAATATAGTCTCCCTCTTTTGAAATCTTGTCCTGGGCTTACCACAAGTAACTGAAACTGCACAAAGTGAGCCAGCAGGTGAGGGGACTATCATGTGACTTTCAGTCAGCACCCCTTTCTCAGGCCACCCCAGCACACAGGTCCATTTCCTGCCTGACTGGCACGTGGGTATGCGAGTGAATGCACCACATGACTTCACAGCACCATCCCAGGACCCCGCTGTGAAACCATTAAACAGCACAATTCACGTGCTTGTTACTATCACCCTCTTTAGGAAAGAAGGAAGCTAAGAGCTGCATGGCAGAGTCTGTGTGAAGCAATTATCAGTAGTCACAAGGACCAGGCATTCCTATGAAATGGTGGAAGCTTAACAGAGGACCTAGTAAATCAGTGTGTTAGAATCCCAAGAGTAATGAATATCCTAATTTCTTGGAGGGCAAGGAATATTTCTTGTTCACTAGTACTCATACTCAGTACCTAGAACAGTACTTGGCAGACAGTACCGACAAGTATGTGTCACGTTAATGAATAAAAGCAATTCTACAAAGCTCCCAAGGACTCCTCTGCAGGCTTATAAATGTCACCCTTTTCTAAAACATGCCACCTGCTGTAAGGATCAGCCTATGTATGGTCTTTCTAGGAAAAGTATTGAGTCTTCTTTTCTAATTAATTAATTTTATTGTTGTAAGTTCACCCTAAATGTGACCCATTTGGAAAACTCAGATACAATGTCTAATGTTCTATTATTAATTTTTCAGTTCTCTTTGGCGCCAGGTAAATTCAACTATAAAAAAAAGCTAATAAACCCTGATTTAAGAGCCGTAATGCTTCTACTTTATGCACTAGGAGCACAACAAGATGATACAATATCACAAGGCCCTGTTTTAGTTAAAAGTCACGTTAATGATTTCATCCTTCATAGTTGCCCAAAGAACCCTGAGAAAGAAACCTTCAACTCCCACATCGTTTTCTGTCTTGAGGGTAATGAAGCATCTGTGTAGACAGCTGCACTGTCTGTAAACTATGGTCATTAATTAGACAGGAGACAGGAAACTTCCACAGAGAGGTGGGCGGAGAGAGAAGGGGAAGACTTTGAAAAGTCATGGTGATTATTAATAACAGAAAGGGCAGTGAAAAGGGTAAAATGCCTGTCTGCTATATTGCAAATATATTACATTGCCCATAGCAGTGAGGTGGCAGAAAGGTCTGGATAGCACATTTAATGTTTTGGACCTGCACATGGGCCAGAGTTAAACAAAACCAGGTACTGTAGGCAAGAATACGTGTAAATTCACATACAGAATTCCAAGGACTGCCAAATTTGTGAAACATTTGCCCAAAGAAGTCAATTTGTTCCTAAGGAGATACTGAAATAGCTATGGTGCTTATTGCAAGGGTACATGTCGGCTCTATTAAGTATAGAATATAAATGTCTTAGCACAATAACTAATAAACGAGATGAGGTATATATTAACCAGAGCAATGTAAGCATTCCTAATTCTATATGAAATCAGCACATTTTACCCCATAAATGCATTAATGTATACATGATCTATGTGTTTATGATTTACTAAAATAAGTAAATAAATAATTCTAAAAAAAAAGAAAGAAAACAGAAGGAGAGAACATGAGGACCCCTAAAAGTCAGGTATGAATCTTGAAGATATCAGATGCTTGAGAGATGGGGACCAGGTTATGAAGTATGTGGCAAGAGTCCATATTGGGTTATCACAGGCAAGGAAAACAGCTATGACCAAGACAGCGTAAAGGGCCATATCCAGGTAGAGAGGTGAGTCCAACCCAGGAGGCCTGCCATGAGCCCTGCTGTCCTCACTCATTTTATGGGACACATCCTTAAAAGCATAAATTAAGGAAAAGGGAATACCAGAAACATATTAACCACTCCTGGTTTCTTAGACCCTTTGCAATCATTACCACGTATTCCCTATGCCAATCCTGGAAAAGGCCAGTGTCTGCACTCAGGCCGTAGACATGAGTATCTGTAAGGACTGGTACTGCGTCTGTCTACCCAACACTGCATTTTTTTGAGACAGAGTCTCACCATGTCACCCTTGGTAGAGTGCTGTGGCATCACAGCTCACAGCAACCTCCAACTCTTGGGCTTAAGAGATTCTCTTGCCACAGCCTCCCAAATAGGACCGGGACTACAGGTATCTGCCATAATGCCTGGCTATTTTTTGTTTCTTTGTTTAACCATGTACTTTTTATTATTATTATTATTATTAAATCATAGCTGTGTACATTAGTGCAATCAAGGGATACAATGTGCTGGTTTCATATACGATCTGAAATATTTTCATCAAATGGTTTAACACAGCCTTCATGGCATTTTCTTAGTTATTGTATGAAGACATTTGTATTCTTCATTTAGTGAGTTTCACCTGTACCCTTCTAAGATGCACCATAGGTGTGGCCCCAGCAATTTCCACCCAACCTCCCTCCTTCCCCTCCCTTACTCCTTTCCTCACATTCTTGTGCTATAATTGGGTTATAGCCTTTATATAAAAGCTATAAATTAGCTTCATGGTAGGGCTGAGTACATTGGATACTTTTTCTTCCATTCTTGAGATACTTTGGAATATACTCAGAAGACCAAAAATCACATTATAACAAAGACATCTGTACCAGAATGTTTATTGCAGCCCAATTCATATTTGCTAAGCCATGGAAGAAGCCCAAGTGCCCATCGACCCACGAATGGATTAACAAATTGTGGTACATGTATACCATGGAATATTATTCAGCCTTAAAGAAAGATGGAGACTTTACCTTTTTCTTGTTTACATGGATGAAGCCTGGCTATTTTTTTTGTTGCAATTGTCATTGTTGTTTAGCAGGCCTAGGCTGGGTTCAAACCTGCCAGCCCCTGTGGCATAGGAACTATAGCAGATGGTGTAAGATAGTTTCCAAAATGGGAGGCTCATAAGGAGATCATAAGTACATACAGCAAGTTTTCTGAGTGGTTGTTAAAAAAGAGTCATTGGATGCCAAAGAGAAGGGCCTGTGTATGGGAAGTACTAGAACAGTAGGAATGAGAATAGTCACCAGGCCACTTTTTACTTAAGACAGGGAGGAACATTTATCTGAAGTACATGTGTTGAATAGTTAATATGTTCCAGTTCCATATTTAAGTTTTTGGAATAAAAGTGAATAACACAGAGACATGACAAACTATAAAAATCCATCCAGGATAGAAAGTTCTATTTAAAAAAAAAAAAATTATCAAAAGTCCAAGCAGTCACATAATAATAATATCAAAAGCTAATGTAGTGCTCATGATGCGATACTAAGTGCTTTGCAGGTATTAACTCCTTAATCCTCACAACTTTATGATACAGGAACTACTATTATCAGCCACGTTTTAAAGACAAGGAAAATGCAGCACCAGGAGATGGAGATGATTGCCTATGATCTAACAATTAGTAAGTGTCATTCAGTTAACAAAATATTATGCATCTCTTATATGCCAGATGCTACTTCAGGCAATATGGGTATAGCTATGAACAAAACACACAAGACTCTTCCTTGGTCTCAGGCATGAACATTGGTGAAATGCCATAGTAAATTAAGAAAAAGAATACTTAAATGTGACAGGCAATCTACCAGTCTTTTATAAATCATACCAAATTTAGCCCTCCTATAATTGTGATATATGTACTACCATCACCCTCACTTTCCAGATAAGAAAACTAAGTCTTAAGGACATTGTATACATTCACATAGATTGTAAGTGTGGATGTATTGGTTTAAAATTAGATACGCTTGTCTCCGAAGTTAGTACTTAAACTGGTGCTTAAAAGAGAAATAGGATTAAAGGAAGTATTTTTATGATGTAGAATATCAGAATCATTTGTAGCCTTAAGAGTGGGCAGGAGGGGCAGGAGGAAATTAGAGCAGTGTTTCAAAAGGAAAGATGGAAGAACAAAAAAAGATGTTTGATAATATAGATGAAATTATAACCAACAGGCAAGAGAGTTATAAAAGAATGTTGTCTGCATGTTTTTAACTGGATTTCCTCAAATGTTTGATCATAAACGATTGTATAGAACAGATAATAGCCATGTGTATTTTTCCTTCAAACAAATATGTAAAAATACTGCTGTTGCCCCAGAATACCACAGCTCCATAGACAAGGTTTTAAATTGGTCAAAATGAATTTTTCCCAATGAAACAACAGTAAACCTCTGATGATTGATTATATGGAAGATAAGCATTTTTACTTTTTACTGAAAGAAAGGGAGATAAGTTTAGGCTCAGCTGAGCTACCTTTGAAGGGATTTGCCTTTCTTCCTCTCCAGTGCAGCTCTCTAGCCACCTGTCCCTGTGGGGAAGATGCCTTTGGATCATCTGTTATCAAGGAGGACCATGCTGTTCCAAAAGCATGTGATGTGTCAGAGATACCTGCTGGATACCCCAACGTAGCTCTGAATTCCAGCTGCTGCATGGCCTTTGTCCCAGGCAAAAGAGAATGCTTAGTACCAGATTAATGATAGCATGATTATTTTAAAATATTATTTATCCATGTGATAAAACTTTTTGGGCTGTCACCATGTCAGAGTGAAAGGTCAGTGCTATTCTGATTATTGCTGTCCTCCAAAAGGGATTTTAACTTGGCATTTAAAAATAAGCAGACAAACTCTATGCTTTTTCCTTTACAAAAGTGGTTTAAAGTCTTCCCTGCTATTTCTTTATATTCAGTAAGGGTACAATTATTTTTAAGAAGCCAGATCTTAACTGTTGTAGCATAGCAAACTTACCACTTATCCAAGGAATTTTATTTTTTAGTAAAGGAAAATCTTATGTTTTTCAAGCTTCTTAATCATTTTCAAAGTTTTAAATTCTGTTTTATCTATGTCCTATTTGATCATCAAAGAAATCCCATAAGAAAGGCAAGGAGAATGTCATTCTCTACATTTTAATGTGTGACAACAGGCTTACAGCGAGAGTGAGAATCTGCTTAATCACTAAAAATTAAGAAAGTGACATAGCTAAAGTTGAAATCTAATTTTCCTCTTTTTATGCAAAATGTCTTTCTTTCTACTGACACTATGAAAAGTTTATCATAAAACATGAAAACTTAGTGAGAAAAATTTAAGAAAATGTATCAATATTCACAGCTGACATGCATGTTATACACATGTAATACATAGTTACAGTCATGCATGGATTAATGACAGAAATGTGTTCTGAGAATTCAGTTACTATTTCATTGTTGCTGAATATCCCAGAGTATACTAACACAAACTTAAATGATACAGCCTACTATATGCCTAAGATCCGTGGAATAGCCTATTGTTCTAATCTACAAACCTGTACAGCACATTATTGTATTGAATATCATAAGAAATTGTAACACAGTGCTAAGTATTTGCGTATCTAAACATACCTAAACATAGAAATGACATAGTAAAAATACAGTACTATGATTTTATGGAAGCATTGTTTTGTGTATGTGTGTGTGTGTGTGTATGTGTATATATATATATAGAGAGAGAGAGAATGAGAGAGAGCCTATTGTTGAGGACAACCCTATTATACAGTAAGTACCTGACTACACATACAAGTCTAACTGCTTGGAGCTTCACACTCTTAACTATATTTCAGATCAGTGAGTTAAATCTTAGATAATCTAGATCTTCAGAGGTAAACAACTAGGTGACCTGTGTTGCCTTGATGTGGAGGGATTTTGAACAGTCATAGCTGAATCTCCATTCTGAGGCAACGCAAATGCATCCTTTCCTTGGACTCTTTCATAAAATCATTCTTACTAATATTTGTTTCCATCTGTTTCTAGAAAATTCTATTTTCCTGTGGACATAGATTTTTACCACATCTTGAACCTGATGTTTGTTTTCTTCTTCTTTTTTTAATGATAGCCTGCTCTTGTGAAAAAAAGAAATGCAGTATCCTTTCCTGTTTCCCTAGTCCTCAATCAGGCACTGAGGCACACAATCTAGATCACTCCAAGATTCCTCTGTCAAATAAGTTTTATGAAGGGAATACAGATTATATTCCATAATCTATCTGTTATCCATACTAACGGAATTCTATGTGAAACACAAAGTTCCAAATTATTTTACCAGGCCACAAAATAATAAAACATTTTGCTTGTAATCAAATAATGTATGTTCAAACATGATATATTGTCTTAATCTTAATCTACTCAATTAGCAGTTTTTAAAAAATGATTAATTTTGCCAAGTGTTGTACAAAACTGCCATTATTATTAACTGTTGAAGAGAGTGTACATCTATGGTAAAAGTATTTTTTAATATGTATTTAGATCCTTCAACAAGTTCATATAATAATTAGCTTATAATTTCTCCACTAGAAATAATCCCACACTAATAAAACAGATACAAAGTTGGACAAAGATTTGTATACCAATATATTATTACAGCAATTTATGTTACAGAAGAAATAAGAAACACATAAAATTTCTTCCAAATAGATGAACAGTTAAACATAGTACATTTGTATCAGAGGCTATAATACAGAGTTTCTGTGTTTTCAAATAATATTTCATGATATAAGAAGAAAGTCATGATAAACCCTTATGTGAAAAAACAACAGGATACAAATTTATATGTGTAGTATAATCTCAATTATATAAAAACATAAGTAGGAATGAATGTGGTTTGCATGAGGAATAATGGTAGAGTCTTAATCTATATCTGGATAGACTCAGTTGAGAGAATGTACAGATGATGAAATGATGGATAAGGTCAATTGGTTCAGAGGAGGCAGGAACTCAACTCTGGGGTTTAGTTATATAAGAACCTCCAGAATTCCTCAGAAATTTCAGGGTGACTCTCAGTCTGCTGACAGTATATAAAATTGGAGACTGAAGCAGTTATACCTAAATACAAAGGGGAAGGAAAACATATTTGGCATTGAAATTTATTGGTGTTAGTGTATTTACTTGTTTTTCTTTGTAAAATGAATGAAAAGTAGAGTAGAATACTTTTACTACCTGCCCCATTTAAGTTTTCTAGCTTGTTGGATGATGAAGTTTTACAATTCAATTATGACCCAATAAATTGCATTCACCAAGTCACTCTTTCATTCAACTCATTTATTAAGTGTTCACTAGGTGTTGTGCTACTTATGAAAGTTATTATGGGAAGTTTAAGTAATAAAATGTATACCTTTGTGAAATGTATAATCTTATTGAAGACAAAAGATTAGAGTTACAGAAAATCAGAATCATACCAAAAGTTTTGAACATTTTGTAACGGAAAAAAATGAGGCTTCTGTTTCAGTTAATTAGAGGCTATGTATTTTGGAGCAAGCCTTTTACTGAAGATATTGTTTAAAGATGAATAAAATAAAAATTAAATCTTCCATAAAGGCATCAGAAAGGTAAAATTCCCCGTAGTGCTAGATGTGACTGGCTTAAAATAAATAAGTTTATTTTAAAAAATAAAAAATACAAATTAACATAACAGTAAGCGATTTTGTCAAGATCCAGAAGATGCCAGGATCAAGGAGACATCTGTGACCTTTCTCTATGTTTTGGAATTGCCTAGAATATTCAGGGAGATTAAAGTTGGTGCCTCAGTCCTAAAAATAGTAAGTTTAGTAAATATTGTTCTTTATGATAGATCCACAAAGGGAATTAAAGATAAAGATAAACCAAATTTTTTTATTTATTTTTACTCTTTGGTTCATACCATTTAAATAATGAAGATAATTTCAAGCCAGTTTTTGGAAAGATAGTTTCCAAATTACCATTGTCCTCAGGTAGTTTGGAAACAAAAACATAATGTTTGCCTAATCAAGAGGTGGGGAACATCAATCATCCTGTGCTTCAAATTAATTTTTTTCAATAAATTTTCATACAAAAGAGTAATGTAAACCAGGCTTGCCAAGCAACAAGTAGCATGAGGTAAAATTATCAGGGAAAAAGTAAATAAATAACAGAAATAGATCCAATAGGAAGACATATTTTATAAAACTGTTATTATGTTATGTTCAAGGAGTAAACGACAAGCATAGAAATTTGAGAAGATAACTGAAAATTATAAAAAGTAACAATGGACCTGAGGAAAGAATATAATCATCATACAAGAACTCCCCCCTCCTGAAAAAATAACCAAAATGAAGAACTCCAAGGGTAGGTTTGGACGCAGATTAAATGAAGAAGAAAATAAAATATTGTACTGATCTTTGTCTCTTCCCATTGTCTTTCTTTTCTTTATGCCTGCTTCTGTGTCCAAATTTACTCTTGTTACAAAAATATTAGTCATATTGGATTAGGGCCGACTCTAATAATCTCATTACCTCAACTTAACTGATTATATCTGCAGCCACTGTGTATCTAATAAATGTAGAAAACCACTGTTTTTAAGTGCTTTCTACTTAACCTTGATACTTTTATATAGCTATCATATAACTATAGCCTAAATGTCATATAACAGTTGTGCTTAGGAAGATTACCTTTTTATTCCTAGAGAACTACATAGAGAATATTCCACTTATGTTTGACTCCTTTTTCATTCTCTCATTATATCAGTCAGATCTCAATTTTATACCTAATTCTACATAATTCTCTAGCTTCCTTAGTATTTTCATCCTATGAAAGATGCCTGTCAATTTTTACCAGAACCTCCATAATTAAGTACATTTGTGTTCAGGTGTTCCTGAAATATTCAATGATAAACATTCTTCAAAACACTTTGGTAGTTGTGATCAGACCTTTCTGTTCATCTCAGTTTATCCATACATATAGCAAAGACTCAACTTTGTTTTACTTTCACAGTGATCAAGAAAAGTTGTTTTGAAAAGGTAGATCAGTCATGGCAAAAGTATGCCAATTAGAGTATAATTTTTAACAATCCCAGAAGAAATATTTCTAAAGATGAGTTTGGAACTTAAAAGTCATATTATTTTAGAGTATAATATGAAAAGCTTGGTCTTTGGAGTCATATACACTTGAGTTTACGTTCCAGCTGCTGTTCACTAGCTTTTAGAAAAGTTTCTTCCATGACTTAGCAAGTATGAATTGGGCTGCAATAAACATTCTAGTACAAATATCTTTGTTATAATGTGATTTTTGGTCTTCTGGATATATACCTAGTAGAGAAATTATAAACCCAAGTGCCCATTGACCCACAAATGGATCAATAAATTGTGGTATATGTACACCATGGAATATTATGCAGCCTTAAAGAAAGATGGAGACTTTACCTCTTTCATGTTCACATGGATGGAGCTGGAACATATTCTACTTAGCAAAGTATCTCAAGAATGGAAGAAAAAGTATCCAATATACTCAGCCCTACTATGAAACTAATTTATACCTTTCATATGAAGGCTATAATCCAATTATAGCACAAGAATATGGGGAAAGGGGCAAGGGAGGGAAGGAGAGGGGAGAAGATGGTGGGAGGGATGGTAATTGGCAGGATCACACCTACCGTGCATCTTAGAAGGGTACAGGTGAAACTTACTAAATGCAGAATATAAATGTCTGAACACAATAACTAAGAAAAATGCCATGAAGGCTATGTTAACCAGTTTGATGGAAATATTTCAGATTGTGTTTGAAACCAGCACATTGTACCCCATGATTGCATTAATGTACACAGCCATGATTCAATTTAAAAAAAAGTAAAAAAAAAAAATCTTTTATAACTCCAAAAAAAAAAAGAGAAAGAAAAGTTTCTTAACCTGTTCCTTACCTACAAAATGAGAATAATTGAGAGCTACTTACTACTTCATACAATTTTTGTATGCACTAAATGAAATAGCATATGTGAAGGATTTGGTAGGTATGAGATATTTGGATATTTTTCTTTCCTACTGCTTATTACCTGGTCACAACTTGAGACAATCTCTAATTGGGGGAAAGCTAAACTCCATGTCCATAGAAATGGAAGTTCAGATAAATGTTTATCCCTGCTTTGGAAAGATGTCTAGCTCCTACAGTCTTACAATCCACCTCAGAAACAGGTTCTGATCACAACCCCTCTCATTCCAGTGTGGTTTTTTAACAATATTAACAGTTATTTTTTATTCTTATAACCTTCATAATTATGTAATCTACAAGGAAGGAATCTATGCATACACATACTTTAATCACCCCTTATTAATTAGGAATAATTGAAAAATCTTATAGTTATTTTTAATTACTTGGAAATATTGGTGAAGTATGGACTCCTGAGAGGAATTAGGCAGCCAGAATGGGGTATTGTCTGGTGCACCATGGTTAGGTGGTGGGAAAGACACTCAGACGGGAAAGATCCTGGATAGGAAGAGGCCATTGTTTTAAAATTTGGGAGATGGCAGTCACTGCAGGCACCTTTCCTTGGGGGCCAGGTGCAGTAATTTGACTCTTGCTGGCAGACAGCCATCCCACAATCGGGAGTAGCCCAGGGTGTCCTGTACTTCACAGGAACTGTTGTGAGGAGAATTTGTGAAACCTGCCTATGAAGATTTTTTTTGAGATCGGTGGAATCAACAGTTCCAACGAGTGGTTGGGCAGGCACCAAGAACAGTCTAAGCCAGGAAACAGATTGAAGCGGTGTGGTGGATGATAGCCAACTGAAGCCAGTTTTCAACAGAAGCTGCCATCCAGAGGGAGAGATAACGGCCAGAAAGAACCCAACAAAGCTGAAGGGTGGGAGCCAAGTTGAGAAAAGAGATTGATAATGGCACGTCTTCTCTGCTGAGGCAAGTTTCAACTCCAAGGAAACAAATTTCAGGTACAGAACCCACCCCAAAGAGGACCTCCCCTCCCCCAAGACAGTTGCTTGCTTGCTTGCTGAGGGATCTCTACTAGAGAGTGGTGAACTGAGGTCCTCTCCTCTCACTCCATGGCTGAAAGCTGGGACTCCTTCTCCAGAGAGTCCCTGCTGTGAGCCTGGGCATTCTCTTGTCTCGCATGAAGGTTGAACAAATATTTTCCCTGAGACTTTGAATTCCCAGTCCATGCTTCCCATTGGCCTAGCAGTCTAGAAGCCCAACCTCTGCAGAGACCAGAATGTCCGCAGTTCATTGTTAAGACTGGGCATTGCTCAGTCTGAGGTAGCACAGCTACGCTATAACTATGAATCCAGAAACAGTGCAGAAAGGCACAGGAGGGAAGTTGTCTGGCGTGGCTCTGAGAAAGTACAACTCAGCATTGGGCAGAGGCTTGAGTCTTTGCACCATGGTTGCAGGCTTGGGAATCGGTGAGGTGGGGGAATGTGAGTGGAGACACCTCCCACCTAGCAGCAGCATTAAAAGAGCAATCCCACAGGGTCAAGTTTCAGAGAGACACCTCCCCAATTCTGCGGACTGCTGGAGGGAGCTAGACCTTGCATTGCAGGGATACCAGAGGAGCAGAATGGCTGCGGCAGAGGCACAGCCTCTGAGGGTAGAAGACATTTGCGGCTTTGTTAACCTCTGGTATGGAACAATCTCAGGTGGAAAACTCCCCAGCTTCCACTGAGCACCCGAGATAGTCAGACTTCAACTTCCCCGGCTGGCTGGTGGCAGAGTTTGGTCTCCTGGCTGATGAGGCATTGACTTCCCTCTGACTCTGGCAGGCCCAAATCCCTGGCACATTTGCTCATTGGAGAGAACTGGGCCACAGCCCTATGAGGCTACCAGTGCCTGGGTGTGATGGAGGTACAGGGTGGGAAAGGAGGCACTAGCTCCCCTGGATTGTTTTGCTGGGTAGGCCTATCTGACTCCACACAGCACTGGTGTGAGTTACCTGCCAGTGGACCCCTGCTACCTAGATGCAGAAGACCTTTTGAACTCTCCCACCTGATCAGTGTTTGTGTTGACTGGGACAATGGTTTGGAACTCTTGACCTGGGCCAATCACCCAGGAGTCCACCAAGGTTCTACCCTCGTTTTGTTGTTGGGGGAGTATAGGATTCTCCTCTTCCAGTTGTTGCCTATGGGAGGAGAAGGGCATCTAAGTTGCTTATATATCTCCATAGTTGAGACTTTAGCCCAAAGCCACTGATTCACTAGGATTGGACAGAGGCTAGGAGAATACAGGTCAAAGCCATCTAGCCCCATCACACCAAGTAGTTCCCCAGAGTTTCAGACTATAGTACTGAATGGGACCTTTTTAAAGCTATAGGGAAAAAGCCGCAACCACTAGTCCCAGTTCTTTGGTAAAGGGCTGGTTAATTACAACTCAGGATCCCTCAATTCAATTTCACCTTAGCAGCTTCTCTAGCCAAATGGTGAAAAATAATTATGGGTCAGAATCAGAGGAAAAACTCTGGCAACATGAATAATCAAAGTAGATCTACTCCCCCAAGGAAGGAGTAGACAACAGGAGACACAACAGAAGATCCCATTCATAAACAAATGTCTGAGATATCAATGTCAATCTCTTCGATTACAAATAAGATTAACAGAATAGAAGTAAAGTTGGAATTAGAAATTCAAGGAGCAATTCAAAAGTTGTCTCAAGAATTCAATGAATTCAAAGACAAAATCACCAAAGATTTTGACACATTGAGGCAAGAACTTGAAGCCCATGAAGATCTGAGAAATACAGTAGAATCCCTCAGTAACAGAAAGGAGCAGGCAGAAGAAAGGATCACTGATATTGAAGACAAAGCTTTTAAATAATCCCAAACTCTCAAAGCGGAAGAGAGGTGGAGAACAAAAATGGATCATATCATTCTTTGAGAGAACTGTGGGACTGCTCCAAAAGAGAAAATATTTGTCTTATAGGAATCCCTGAAAGAGAAGAGGATGGTCTGAAAGGCACAGATACTCTACTCCAACAGAGAAGAGAAGAACTACTCCAATTGAGGAGACCTTCCCAAGAAGTTAGGAAGAGAAACTGAAATTCAGATAACAGACAGTTTTAGAACCCCAGCACAACTCAACCCAAATAAATCATCTTCTAGACAAATTGTAATTAACTTCACCACAGTTAATATGAAGGAGAAAATCCTACAAGCAGCCAGACGTAAGAAAATCATAACCTACAAGAGGAAGAATATTAGAATGACTGCAGAACTTTCTGCTGAAACTTTTTAAGCCAGAAGAATATGGTCATCAACCTTCAATCTCCTAAAACAAAACAACTTTCAGCCTAGGATCCTGTATCCAGCTAAACTGAGTTTCTCAAATCTTTGACACAAAATCTTCTCCATTTATGATGGAGAAGTTAAATACTTTAATGACATATACACATTGAAGAAATTTCCCATAGCCAAACCAGCTCTTCAGAATATTATCAGATCCATCCTCCATAATGACTAGCACAATGCTTTACAACCAAAATAAACTCACTCTGAAATTCTTGATCAAATCCCATTGTCCACAATGGTGAAAAGATCTAAATTTCCACTGGACTTTCAAAAAACTTGACACCCAAAATTTTACCAGGCTTATCAATACTTTCAATTAATGTGAATTGTTTAAATTGTCCTCTTAAGAGGCACAGGTTGGCTGACTTGATACAAAAACTCAGGCCAGATATCTTCCCACTGGTTTTTAACATTGTGATGGAAGTCTTAGCCATAGCAATGAGGCAAAAGAAGGTGATAAAGTGTATGCAAATAGGATCAGAAGAGATCAAACTTTCACTCTTGGCAGATGATAAGATTTTATACCTGGAAAACTCCAGGGAATTACCTACAAAACTCTTAGAAGTGATCAAAGAATAGAGTAGCATCTCAGGATACAAAATTAATATTCACAAATCAGTAGCTTTTATATATATGAATAATAGTCAAGTAAAAAAAAAAAACAGTCAAAACTCTATTTCCTTTACAATTGTGCCAAAGAAGAAGAAATATTTGGGAATTTACCTAATGAAGGATGTGAAAGATCTCTATAAAGAGAACTATGAAACTCTGAGAATAGCTGAAGATGTTAACAAATGGAAAAACATACAATGCTCATGGCTGAGAAGAATCAACATTGTTAAAATGTCCATATTACCCAAAGCAATTTAAAAATTTAATGTGATCCCTATCAAAGCCCCACTGTTATACTTTAAGGATCTGGAAAAAATAGTACTTCATTTTATATGGAACCAGAAAAAACCTTGAATAGCCAAGACATTACTCATAAATAAAAACTAATCAGGAGGAATCATCCTACCAGACTTCAAACTATACTATAAATCTATAGTGATTAAAACAGCATGCGTACTGGCACAAAAATAGAGAGGTAGATTTATGGAATAGAATTGAGAACAAAGAGATGAACCCAGATACTTATCATCATTTGATCTTTAATAAGCCCATCAAAAATATAAATTGGGGGAAAGATTCCCTGGGAGAACTGGCTGGTAACTTGTAGAAGACTGAAACTGGACCCACACCTTTCACCATTAACAAAAATTGACTTTCACTGAACAAAAGATTTAAACTTAAGACATGAAACTATAAAGATTCTTGGAGAGAGTGCAGGAGAAACACTTGAAGAAATTGGCCTGGGAGAACACTTTATGAGGAGGACCCCTGGGCAATTGAAGCAACACCAAAATTACATTACTGGGATCTGATCAAACTAAAAAGTTTCTGTACAGCCAAGAACACAGTACATAGAGCAAGCAGACAACTCTCAGAATGAGAGAGGATATTTGCAGGCAGGGTATGCTTCTGACAAAGGTTTGATAACCAGAATTCACAGAGAACTCAAACTTATTAATAAGAAAAGAACAAGTAATCTCATTTCATTGTGGGCAAGGGACTTAAACAGCAGCTTCTCTGAAGAAGATAAGTGCATGGCCTACAGACACATGAAAAAAGGCTCATCATCTCTAATCATCAGAGAAATGCAAATCAAAACCACTTTGAGATATCATCTAACTCCAGTAAGAGTGGCTCACATAACAAAATCCCAAAACTACAGATGTTGGTGTGGATGTGGAGAAAAGGGAACATTTCTGCACTGCTGGTGGGAGTGCAAGCTAATACATCCCTTTTGGAAAATAGTATGGAGAATACTCAGGAATCTAAAAGTAGACCTGCCATTTGATCCTGCAATGTCTCTACTAGGTGTATATCCAAAAGACCAAAAATCACTTTATAACAAAGATATTTGCATCAGATTGTTCATTGCCTCTCAATTCATAATAGCCAAGTCATGGAAGAAGTCCAAGTGCCCATCACCCCATGAATGGATTAATAAATTGTGGTATATGTATACCATGGAATATTATGCAGCCTTAAAAAAAAGATGGAGATTTTACCTCTTTTACATTTACATGGATGGAGCTGGAACATATCCTACTTAGTAAAGTATCTCAAGAATGGAAGAAAATATATCCAATGTACTCAGTACTATTATGAAACCAATTTACAATCACTCACACTTTTATATGAAGAACAGATCACAACTATGGCCCAGGATGGGAGGGGACGGGGGAGGTCAGATGGAGGGAGGGTGAATGGTGGGATCACACCTATGGTGCATAATGCAAAGGTACATGTTGGAGCTATTAGTATAGAGTATAAATGTCTTAACACAAAGTAAATGAGATGAGGTATATATTAACCAGATGATTCTATATGAACAATGTACCCCATAAATGCATTAATTTATACATGATCTATGTGTTTATGATTTAATAAAAAAATAAAATAAAGAAAAGTAAGAATTAAAATTTCACTTCATCTGAATCTCCCTCATATTTAGGATCCAGAAAATAAATCTTTTCTCTCTGGTGGGAGGCACTATAATTTAACATATATGTAGTAACCTCTTACTCTGCGGTCTGAAACAGATTAACTATCTCTTAGTCTTGCAAATGAGATGACCTTGCAAATAAATAGCACACACTCATATATTTGCATAGTACCTGTGGATGAAGGCTGAGGTATTTGGGAATATACTAAACTATGTAAGGCATAAATGTTTTATTGTAGATAATGGAGAAGATAGTAATTAAAACAATTTTAAAAGCTCAGACTTAGGGAAAATATTTGAAAAAGCATATCTGATAAAGGACTGTTATTCAAATATACAAAGAAACCTTAAAACTCAACAATAAAGAAAATGAACAACCCAATTAAGAAATGGAGAAATAATCTGAATGAACACCTCACCAACGAAGATATACAAATGGCAAATAAGCATGTGTGCAGATACCCACCATCACACTTCATTAGGAAATTACAAATTAAAACAATGAGAAATCTTCATCCACTTATTAGAATGGTGAAAATCTAAAACAGCGATGAAGCCAAATGCTGACAGGAACTCTCAGTCACTGCTGGTGACAATGCAAAACGGTACAGCCACTTTGAAAGACAGTTTGGCAGTTTCTCACAAAACTAAACATACTTCATACTTTTACCATATCATATGATCAAGCAATTGTGCCCCTTTGTATTTACCCAAATGTGTTTGAAACCTTATGCCCACGAAAACCCACACACAGATGTTTACAGCAGCTTTACTCATAATTGGCAACACTTGGAAGCAACCAAGATGTCCTTCGATGGGTGAGTAGATAAACTCTGGTACATCCATGCATTAGAATATCACACAGTTCTAAAAAGAAAAGAGCGGGCGGCGCCTGTGGCTCAAAGGAGTAGGGCGCCGGCCACATATGCCAGAGGTGGTGGGTTCAAACCCAGGCCCGGCCAAATACTGCAAAAAAAAAAAAAAAAAAAAAAAAAAGAGCTATCAAGCTCTGAAAAGACATGAAGCAAACTTAAAGGCAAATTACCAAGTGAAAAGAAGTCATTCTGAAAAGGCTATGTACTAGGGCGGCGCCTGTGGCTCATTGAGTAGGGGCGCTGGCCCCATATAACGAAGGTGGCAGGTTCAAACCCCTCCTCGGCCAAACAGAAAAATAGCCAGGCGTTGTGGCCTGTAGTCCCAGCTACTTGGGAGGCTGAGGCAAGAGAATCGCCTAAGCCCAGGAATTGGAGGTTGCCGTGAGCTGTATGACGCCACGGCACTCTACGGAGGATGAGAAAGTGAGACTCTGTCTCTACCAAAAAAAAAAAAAAGTTGAAAAGGCTATGTACTGTGTGATTTTGACTATATGGCATTCTGGAAAAAAAGAAACTCTGAAGACAGTAAAAACATCCATCAGTGGTTGCTGAGAGTTCTGGAGGAAGGAGGGAGGGAGGAATGGATGAAGCACAGGAAATTTGGGGATCAGTCAAACTATTCTACATAATGGCATAGATACATGATACATTTATCAAAACCTATAGAATATACAAGACAGACATTGAACCCTAAGGTAAGCTGTGGATTTGGGGTGGTAACAATGAATCAATGTAAGTTCACTGCTTATAACAAGTGTGTCACACTGATGTGGGATGTTGATGGTGGCAGAGGGAATGTATGTGTATTGTGTGTGGGTGTGCTGGGGAGTAGAGAAGAAGTATGCGAAACTCTATGTATTTAACTGCTCTAAAAAAAGTCTATTAAAAATTAATAACTGGGTGGCACTTGTAGCTCAGTGGGTAGGGCAGGCTGGTGGGTTTGAACCCAGCCTCAGGCCAGCTAAACAACATTGACAACTCCAACAACAATAACAACAAAAATAGCTGGGCATTGAGGCAGGCGCCTGTAGTCCCAGCTACTGGGGAGGCTGAGGCAAGAGAATTGCTTAAGCCCAAGGGTTTGAAGTTGCTGTGAGCTGTGACGCCATAGCACTCTACTGAGGGCAACATAGTGAGACTCTGTCTCAAAACACAAAAAAGAAAATTAGGGTGGTGCCTGTGGCTCAGTGAGTTGGGTGCCAGCCCCATATACCGAGGGTGGCCAAACTGCAAGAAAAAAAATAGCTGGGCGTTGTGGCGGGTGCCTGTAGTCCCAGTTACTTGATAGGCTGAGACAAGAGAATCGCCTAAGCCCAGGAGCTGAAGGTTGCTGTGAGTAACCTGTTGTGCTCCACTGTACTGCTGTGCTCCACAGTACTCTACCAAGGATGACAAAGTGAGACTCTGTCTCTAAAAAAAAGAAATTAAGACCGGCCTATTGTCCCAGCTACTTAGGAGGCTGAGGCGAGAGGATTGCTTGAGCCCAGAAATTTGAGGTTGCTGTGAGCTATGACAGCACAGCACTCTATCCCAGGGCACCAGAGTGAGACTCTGTCTCAAAAAAATTAATAACTGATGTGCTAACACAGCAAAAAATTGTATCAAGGATCACCCAACAACATGTTTGAACTAAATGTTTTTATTAATGGGCAGAATATTTAATATTTAATAAATATTCACTCATACCTTGAATTGTGGAAGCCCTCTCCCATTCCTAACTCCTGGGCAACAAAAGTATCAATGGGATACACATAGGGTGAAATGAGGCCTTTTCTCCCTTCAAGCCCCTTTGGGAGCGGAACTGTGAAGGGTATGTAGTAAAAGGATATACCACTTCAATTATCCACTTAAATCCACTCTCCTTTAGGAAGTAAGACATCAAAATGCTCAGAGGTTATCCACCCATTGAGATGTCTGTGATTGACAACTGGGTCATTCTGGAATAGGGCAGGGGAAGGCAGGCATGCCTGTCTCTCTGGGAAACAGTCCAACCTACGGTGGTGGCATTTTGAGAATGGATCAGTCATGCCATAGATGTGAGCCCAGCCACTTTGTTCATCATAATGTCAGGCCACCCATCAAACCACCCTGCCCTAAAATGGAAACATTGCCTGGATACAAATAACCAGAATGCGGAAACTCACTTGAGACTTAGAAAAACGGAAGGATTTCAAAGTGAGTCGTGTATTATTTTCAGGTCCACGCAAGAAGTGGTAATAACTATAAGTAGTAAGAGATAAACTTACTTAAACTGCCCTCCAGTTTTTTTGTTTGAGACAGTCTCAAGCTGTCACCCTGGGTAGTGTCATGGCATCACAGCTCACAGCAACCTCAAACTCTTGGGCTTAAGAGATTCTCCTGCCTCTGCCTCCCAAGTAGCTGGGACTACAGGCGCCCGCCACAACGCCCGGCTATTTTTTGTTGCAGTTGCAATTGTTTAGCTGGGCTGGGCCTGGTTCGAAACCACCAGCCTCAGTTGGTACGTGGCTGGCGCCCTACCTACTGACCTATGCCCTTTAGTTTTGTGGCACATTATCCGTAACTTCAGCTGTGTGTGAAAAGCTACAACATCCAGATGTCCCTGCAATGTCAGCTTTAGTGTGTTCTGCCCATATTACCAGTAATAGTGTGGTTCCCCCGCCCGTCAATGCCATTGGAGTGTACTCTGCTAGTCAACACTGGCTCAAATTACTGGCTTGGCTTCGACTCATATGTTGATAGCCCTGCAAATATCAAACAGCTGGATGTCTGGTTTTGCCTTAAAAACCAGAGTGGGTGCAGTGCTGTGCTAGTCCTCTGACAGGAAAAATTTCTAGGTAATTTCAAAAACTTTATCAAATATGCTTGGCACTTGTAGTTCAGCGGCTAGGGTGCCAGCCACATACACCAGAGCTGGCAGGTTCAAATCCAGCCCGGGCCTGCCAAACAACGACAACTATAACCAAAATATAGCTGGGTGTTGTCGCAGGTGCCTGTAGTCCCAACTACTTGGGAGGCTGAGGCAAGAGAAGCCCAGCAGTTTGAGGTTGCTGTGGGCTGTGACTCCACAGCACTCTACCCAGAGTGACAGCTTGAGACTCTGTCTCAAAACAAACAACAACAAATAACTTAATCGAATAAAGCTAATTGAGGTTTCCGTGTCCCTGTGAAAGCTATGGAGACCCCAATTAATCCAAATTGATAAATGAAAATGTTGCATCCAGGATAATAGTGTCAGAAATTCAGTGAACCCAATGAGGTACATAGAATACACACATTAGACACTAACATAGCACTTGTTCTCCAAACTGCTGGATAGAAAGGACTCCAAGCAGCCTCACATGCATCACAGGACGGTCACCTTCCTTGTCTTGTGCTGTTGCTGACCCTGCCTCACCACTGCCCCTTTTCTCCCAGACCCTTGAAAATAGCCCAGTTTTTCTGACTAGCAGCCCTAGACCGTGGTGGCCCTTTGCCAAGGGGGATTTCTTTTCTTTGGGAAAAATGGTCACAGTTACCTCCTACCAGGAAAGCAAGGGGTCTGCCCAATGGGGGCTAACTCCCAAGAGGAAAAGTAACAAAAATGTGAGATGCTGTCATTTCTGAGAAGTCACTTTATGTCAAATGCTACTTTATATTCTCACCACTGAAAAGGTGAAGGAGCATCTGAGGGCACCACGTGAGGGGACAGTGGTAACTGGCCACTGGTCCTGCTGATGAGCCTGAGTTCATGAGGAAAACAGAAACCAGCCCTTGGGTGGTGGAGGAGACAGTGTCTCTCTAGTACTGCTTAGATTTGAAACTGGACGTGAGAACTGAAAAACCAGCAGTTATGACTTATTAGTCTCCTATGAAAAATAAAAAGGGACTGTGGTGATAAACTCTGGTTCATGTTTCTTAGAATCTAAATCTTTCACTCACTGCCTTGTAAAAACAAACCAATCAATAAATTAAGGTCCTGGGCGGCGCCTGTGGCTCAGTGAGTAGGGCGCCTGCCCCGCATACTGAGAGTGGTGGGGTTCAAACTCCAACAAAAAATAGCCGGGCATTGTGGCAGGCGCCTGCAGTCCCAGCCACTCAGGAGGCTGAGGCAAGAGAATCGCCTAAGCCCATGAGTTAGAGGTTGCTGTGAGCTACCGAGGGCAATAAAGTGAGACTGTCTCTACAAAACAAACAAAACAAATAAATTAAGATCCTGGCAAGGAAAGGACACCCCCTGAACACTGGCCAAGAATTCCTTAGGAGACACTACTCTGCTTTTCCAAGCACAAGGAAAACCATGGACATGAATCACAGTGACAAAACAGACAAAATCATTAAAGGAGCAAAGAGTGTCTAGAATCCCTGGGCGGCGCCTGTGGCTCATCGAGTAGGGCACTGGCCCCATATACTGAAGGTGGCGGGTTCAAACCCGGCCTCGGCCGAACTGCAAAACAGAAAAATAGCCGGGTTTTGTGGTGGGCGCCTGTAGTCCCAGCTACTCGGGAGGCTGAGGCAAGAGAATCGCCTAAGCCCAGGAGTTGGAGGTTGCTGTGAGCTGTGACTCCACAGCACTCTACCAAGGGTGATAAAGTGAGACTCTGTCTCTACCAAAAAAAAAAAAAAAAAAAGAGTCCAGAATCCCCAAAGGGCCAAACTTTAGAATGATGGATGTGGACTTTCCCCCCTGAAGCTCAATTATAGCCACTGGCTACAAGGCCCAGGAGAGCAGGGGCCTAATATTTTGCCCCCGGGAATTAGCCATGGGAATTTTCATAAGAATCCAGAGGGGAATGTAGAAGTCAAATCTGTGTCCTTTATTCCATGCAGTGGGCATACCCAAGAATCATAGGCTGAATCCTATCTCAATAGGCTGATGGAAGATTCCCTAGCCCCAAGGCACATACTGCCTGGGCTGTGCTCTCTAGGACAGAAGTATGGCCAGTGGAGAGGAGCTGAACCTTGAGACAGAGACCCCCCGCACAAAGGGGAATGGAGAGCTAGGGAAGGATTATGATGGAGGGGGCAGTGAAGGGCCTCAAATGGTCTACATTGGCTGTTTTGAGGTGAGGTGAGAGGCATTTCCACCCAGCCTCCATGTCCACTGACAGCCAAACCCAGACTGTGGGTAGAAGTGAAGCTGCTGTTGCCTAGTGTGGTGCTAGATTCTTCTGGAGTCCCTTTCCTGTTCCTGCAGTGGCTACAGTTGTAACCAGGTGGAGCCTTTGACTCCGGCATCAGGCTGGTAGTCTGGAAGTAGGAATCATTTGTCAGATGAATACAGAAGCCGCTTGCTGGAAGTCCCTTCCTTTTGGCGATGAGCTGCTTGGGGATTCAGAAGCCAGATACAGGGTGGTGGAGAGAGGACTTGTGAGAGGCTGCCAGCCTAAGGACGGAGTTGAGGCTGAGAGGCCACTGGGTTCAGTCTACATCATTGACAGAAGCACTGGGGCAGAGGTGACTGGCCACTTGTCTAAGAGATAGAACTCAGGCACCAAGTAAAAAAGACCCCATGCAGAACTGCCACCCTCCACCCCCAGCAGGGTCTGATGACATGCCAACGCAGAAACCAGTGGCCAGGGAGGCAGGGCCCTACTGTTAGGATATCATGGTGAGTGCCCAGTCCAAGAAAGCCACTGTGATGTCCTGCAGGCAGAGCCAAGTCCAACAGGCAGCCCGGCTGAGCTGTGTTTTCACGCAGTCCCAGGTCACCTCACCTCTGGAAAGAAAGCCAAACATTTTCAGGTGTACATGTGTGCAGGTGCATCAACTCACAAGGCTGTAAATTGTGAGAGGGGCAGAGTACCCAGGGACAAGTGAAGGGCAGGAGTGGAGCCACTGGGGATCCTGCTGGAGCCCTGGGTGAAGGTCTCACCTGCATGCCTCATGGCAGTGCTCCTGGGCCCAGGCCAGGGCCTCAAGTAACAGATGCCACAATGGTAGCAGAATGTTCTGATAGAGAAATAGGAGTAAGTCCCTCAGATGATGCAGCAGCTGGTTCAGGGCATCAGGGAGCTGGATCTGCAGCTGGATCATGAAGAATGGATGGGGTCAGGGTACCCAGGAGAATGCATCCTGTTCCTTAAGACCCAGTCTGTGTGGGGATGCCCCTTCCCAAGATTCTGTCCCTGGGAAGACAGGCCCTTCTCTGACTCTGTCTTTGGCTTACCCTCTGAGAGAGGCTGGTGAGGCTATCGCCAAACCAGGCCAGGTAGGAGGCACAGTGGGTAGAAAGGAAGTTGACTATGGTGTTGGTGTGAGCCCAGGCCAGCTGCAAGCTGGGATGTATCATGGTGAGCAGACAGGAGCACAAGGCTGGCAATGTCTCCTCTAGCCAGCTGTAGGAGACAGAAGGTAGAGAAGAGGGTGCTGAGTTTCCTTATGTATAGGCGGAAAGCATATAAATATATCTTTAAACAGTTCCATTCTGAGAGAATAAGTTTAAATCCTTTTATGAGTAAGGAAGGAAAAAACCTGGATAGAACTCCATAAGTGGCTAAAGGCCTGGTCATGTAGCAAGTGACTAAAGGCCTGGCTTCGTAGGGGCAAGCCTGCAGGCAGGTACTTGTATATTTAAGGAATTTCCAGACTACTCCCTAAGACGAATATCTGCCTCCAGATGGTCTGTTAAAGGTCAAGCAGTCAGTCAGCTTATTCCCCTAGAGCTTTGTTTCATGGTTTCGTTTTTAATTATATAGTATAAGAATAATTTTAGATATGTATAGTAGAAAGGTTATTGATTAATCAGTAGACTCATTGGCACCGGGCAGTATGAAGCCTGGGTCATGGGATTTGAGTCACAAGATTATTAATTAATAGTGTGTACGTGTAGTAGTTTTATATAAGTTGTGGTAAAATAAAGAATATTGCTACATGCCAAAGAGAGCTTGTGGCCTCCCTTCTTTCTACACAATTTCAATTGCAGGTCTTACACTCTGTGACGCCGCTTCACACAACCCTTATGCCAGCTGGGCTCCCAAAGAACATCTGGGGAAAGGGAGGCCATGGGAAAGGAGAACACAAGCACTTCCTGCTGTCGATCCCTGCCCCAGCCACCTCCCTGACACCTAAGCCTCGACTTTCACACCTCTCCTTTCCCTGCCCTCCTAGGAGGAGCTCACCTGTAGGCTTGCAGGCTGTAGAAGTAGAGCTTGGCACACACTTGCTGGCTAGCAGGCAAGAAACCAGATGATTGAAGCAACTGCCCGGTCAGGGAGGCTGAGTAAAGGGGGCCTCTGGTGAGCTGGGAGATGAGATGGGCCAGGAATGGGGTGACAGACACTATGGGGACTGAGGCAGACACTAAGACAGTGGGGCAGAACTCTTGTGTGCTCAAAGGTTGAAGAGCTGGCTCCAGTCTGCTCTGGAGCATGCTTGCAGAAGCTACTCAGGGCTGGGGGCTGAACCCCTTTTCCTGCTGGGCCAGGTGAACAGGAATGGGGCCACCAGGTGGAGCCCTTGACTCAGGCATCAGGAAGCCTCCAGTAGAGGGTCTGCCTTTTTACTTACTAGCTGTGACCTAAAACTAAAGTGCTCAATTTTTCTAAGCTCAGTTTCCATAGGAGTTAAAAGGAGATTAATATCTACTCAAATGACACACATGCAAGCATTTCTTTTTTTTTTTTTGCAGTTTTTGGCTGGGGCTGGGTTTGAACCCACCACCTCCAGCATATGGGGCTGGCGCCCTACTCTGTTGAGCCACAGGTGCCGCCCTGCATGTAAGCATTTCTAAACTGCAAAGTATAAATCCAATCTTGAGTGAAAATGTCTTATCCATGGACAGAAAAATCTGCTGCAAAGTGTTTATTCTGCAGCATGAGAGCTCATTAAGACAAAGGTGTGTGCTCTACCTAGCTCTAGCCCCACGACCATCTTGTCTTCCTTGTTTGCCAGTCCCTGCTTACCCTGGAAAGAGCTGTGTGACCGGAGGTCATGGCACAGGAAACCTATAGCAAAGACCAGCAGCAATAGCAGTAGCCGGGCCCAGGGCAGCCGGGGGCCTCGTGCCTGCTGCAACAGGCCCTAGGGGGAGAAGGGGAAACATGTGGTCAGAAGGAAGAGGGGCTGGCCCCTGACCTTGGAAGTCATACTTCAAGCCAGGCCTTCCAGGAAGAACATCAAGCCCTCACATTATCCTGGAGGCAGTGGGGGGCTCCACAGACAGGTGGAGCAGGAATGTGATACAGGCCCAAGCCAGGATGTGCTGAGGCAAAGATGTAGGATAGTGTATGGGTTGGAGAGGGCTGGGTGCCAGAACCTTGCAGGCCACATCACAAGTGATGACATCCTGGTTGTTACAGTTGCCCTTCCTTAGCAGCTCCTGGTTGGTAAGTTTAAAGGCCTGAATGGTTTCTTGCAAAGACTTCTGCACCTATAGGATAAGAATGGTCTGAGTTGAAAACATAGTATCTAACCCATGAGAGAATCCTGAGCCGCCTCCTTGCTTCATTATCCATGCCAAGTGTACCAGCAGAGTATGTCCTTAGGGAAGGGAGGACAGTGGCACAAGAGGAACACAAACCCAGAACCCAGACTCAGCCTGCTACATCCTCCCAGCTCCTTACCTTCTTGGGAATCTGCTCCCAGGAGTTAAGCAGGTGCTCCAGCAGCAGGCTGTGGGGAAAGCATACCCCTCTCATTTAGGCACTGGCTTGGCCCCACCCATACTCCTGTCCTAGTTCCTTTAGGCTGAAAGACCCACCCACATACCCATAGAACAGACTTCCCAGAGGCCACGCCAGCCAGCAACATTCCCACTCAACCTGAGAGACATGAGTCTGCAGAACACAGACCCTGTTCCCCTTGTGCTTCTACCACAAGGACAGGCCAGCTATGGACTAGGAAGGTCTTTTGGGTAGATCAGGGGCAGGCAATCCCCCACCCCCACCTGCCTGGACTCTGACAGGTGCTTGGGGTACAATTGTCTCCAGACGCTGGCACTGAGGGGGTTCACAGTCAGGCACTCCGTCAGGCTGCCCAGGAGCTGCACGGGGGGGGGACATAGGGGGACAGTGCTGAGCCTTGGGGCTGGTTGGAAGGAGAGAGCCAGCCTCCTCCCCTAAGTGAGGCCACACAGGCAACATGTCCACCCTAAGTGGCGGAAATAGTGTCAAGACTCCAGAAAGTTCTCTTAGAGTCTGTAAAGGAGGAGGCTGGGGCTTCCTAACTAGAGCTTTGAGCTCAAAGATTGTGAATCTCAAGTGATAGGGCATAGGACACAACCCAGACCTTTCTGGTCCACTGTTCTGTGGACAGAGTCCAAGTGAGTAGGGCAGGTGGCTGTCAGAAGAGGACTCAGGACAGGCCCAGGAAATGGGATCCAAGAAGGTAACAGAAACCACTTCAGCTGACCCCTAGGAAAGGGAAAGAAACCTCCCACCATTTCCTTACCTCTTTCTTCATCTCAGGGGGACAGCTGTGGGTGGTTCTTGACAGGAAAGAAGGGAAATAGGTGTGCAGGGTAGAGTCCGGCTTTGCTCCAAATGCCAGCACCTTCAGTCGGGGGTAGAGCTGACACAGCTGGTCCTGTAGGCTGGGTGGGGAAGGAGAGCACAGCAAGTACAGTAAATGAGCCTTCTGCCTGCCTCAGAGCCTATGCCCTGCCTGAGGGGTGGAGTCACTGAGGGCCTTGAAATGGCTCCACATCTTTTTATTCAGAGATGCCTTGGAAAATCTATTGAAAACCATAGACCCTCTCCCAAAGAAAATGCCCATATGCCAATCGTACCCAGTGGTCCACAGAACTCCAAGGGTTCACTGATCCCTTGAAACCTACCTGTGAATTTCCAGCTAATGAATCTCAGAGCCAGGGTGGCTGGGAAAGAGGGGACAGGAATATACTGCCTGGTCCTGACCCTGGCACTGGGATCCCTTCCCAGCAGGTATGCCCAGAGCAGTCCTACCTTGGTGTCAGGGAGTTGTTGGGCATATAGGCAAAGTCCAGAAGTGGGAAGAAGTCCTTGGGGCCAATTATGCCAAAGCCCTTGGTGAGGTTGGGATGCATCCTGCAGGGGAAGGAACACACAGGCTTGCTGGAGACCATCCCCCAGGCCAGCTGTTTTGGCCACGACCCCACCTAAGTCAACATCTAGGAGAAAGGGCATAAACTCCACCCACACCAGCCCTCAATGATACCCTCCTTTCCCTTCCTCACCATCACATTCTGAGGTGGGAGGGCCTGGTCCTGATTTTCCTCATACCTACAGAGACCAGGATCACAGCATCCTATTTTGCTGAAACAGCCATTTGTAGACACCCTGAGCCTTCCCCTTGTTGTCCCCTCATTACTCACAGGAGCAGCCGATCCAGGTAAGCAATGGCAAAGGGAGACAGAGACTTGATGCCCAGCACAGGCAGCATGATGCCCAGCCACACTGTGGAGACAAAGGTAAGGCTGGTATCCATCGGGGACATCGAACAGGAGCATCCTGGCTCCAAGTGCATCCCTCTTTCTTGCTCACTTTCTTGTTACCTTTTAGTCCCTCGGTGAGGTTGGCAAAACCTGCTTGGCCCAGGGCCCACATGATGGTCAGACACTTTGCTGGTCGGCTCTGGTGGGACCTCAGCAGTTCTAGGAACTGAGGAGACCAGTGGGGAAGGCAGGTTGGGATAGGACAAAAAAACCAGGAGTCTCTAAAGCAAGGTAGGAGATGTCAACAGGGAGAGAAGGGGCAGGCTGCAGCATGGTGTAGTGATTCCAAGCATAGGTTTCTCCTATACTTTGTCATTTACTGGTTAACCAACCCTAGGAAAGTTACTGAACCTTGCTATGGTTCAATCTTTCCATTGATAAAATGGAAATAATATTAGAACCTACCTCATATATATCCAAAGCAGACACACAGTAAGTGCTAATAGTATTACCTATGATTACTAGTCTTACAGGGTTTTCCACTGTCCCATAACTGCCTGGCCTCCCCAGTCCTAGCTTCTTGGTGTCTCCACCACCCAGAGCTCACCTTGCCCAGGTTTGCAGTGGCAATTTTGGGCCTGTCTTGCAGAATGGCCTGGATACAGATGCGATAACCATGTAGTGACTCCCCTGGAGAGAAAGATACATGTTCTCAGACCTACTCAACTACTTGGCATCCTAATCCTAAAATCTCCCTTTTGTCAGTGGTGAGTCCAAAGCCTTGGCCCAGCGAATCCTAATTTCCTCCTCCCTTTTTTGGAAAGATTAGCACATTTGTCTACTGGAAAGAGAACCACTCAGTTATGCGAAAAGCAGGAAAAAAGGAGTAGGCTTCCAAGATGGTTGTCTCACACAGGTCCCTCTCACCTGGTGTCTTATCCAGTTCTTGCAGCATGGTGAATAGACAGTGATCAAAAAAGAGCTCCAGAGACCCTGCTGCCTTTGCCAGTAGTCCTCGGATGATCCCACGCAACTCACGGCTCACCAGGCTGTAGGGATAATCTGGGGCCATGGGCCTCCACATGAATGCTAGACCAGACATCCTGCCAGCTTTGAGAACTCTGGTGCTCTCCCTAAGAATGCAAGTGGAGGCAGAGATCCCTGCACTGACACTGGCATCCTCCCTCTCCCTATGAGGCCCAGAAACATTCACAGCCATGATGATCTAAGAACAGCTCGAATCACCCATGTAAATCAGAACAGCGGGGGCACTGGCCTTTATGATTAACACATAGCCCGTTTAGACTTTTCTCAAACTTGTCTGAGCCTGGGGGAGTTAGGAAGACTTACCATGAGTATGCTGGCTCAGTGTGGGTTCACTTAGAGGAGCTTGGAGCTTGTAATTGAGATAGCTGGCCAGGTCCTTCAACCACACAGATGGGTTCCCAGAGAACACACTCTGGCTCTTGTCCAGTTCCTTCTGCAGGGCTG
>CAUYRH010115033.1:0-14610 GCA_963574655.1 Perodicticus potto | reverse complement strand
TCTTAGTTATTGTATGAAAACATTTGTATTCTGCATTTAGTAAGTTTCACCTGTACCCTTCTAAGATGCACCATAGGTGTGATACCATGGAATGTTATGCAGCCTCAACTAACTTTTAATCATCAATATATTTCCTTGTTGCTAAATATCCCTAATTACTATTTATTGACTATAGAATATTGTTGAATTTGAAAATCACTGGTCTAGCCACCAAAAAAAAAAAAAAAAAAAAGAATGCTGTTGTTAATGAAGCCTCTATGAGAAGCCATAATTTTCAGATTTACCCATTTTAGATTATGCTGTAAAAAGAACCCTTAGATATTTAACACTTTATTTTGGTGCTTTCTTTTTCTCTTTGTTAAAACCTTCAAATTTTTAATACCAAGCAAAAGGATAGAAACATTTTATGTTGTGGATGTGTGCTGTTAAATTGTTTTCCCAAAGTCATGAGGCATGAGTAGACCAGGTTCACTTTAACATCCCCAGGGCTGGCTGTAATTCAGTAAAAAGAATAGTTTAGGCTTAATTTAGTAGAGTAAAATGTTAGTTTGATGTCTTGAATTGCATATCATTGGATGACAGTGCTGTTAAATAGTCTTAATACATTTGTTTTTGAGCTATGTTGCAAATGCTATATGCCAAGTGCATATGCCAGAAGGAAATTTTTTAAAACTATAAATCCTGTAGCTAATTAGTGATGCACTTTTGACAAAATGCTATGCCAGTTAACTTTGGGTCTGGAAATCATGTTAGCTACAGAAGCTAATTAGAAAGATTCACTTTTATAAGTTTGCCGGCATAAAAGGTCTTTAGTAATAAAGGAAGTGGAAATTTGCTTAGAGTACTTCCTTCATAAATACTTCTATTATTAAAATATCATGACTTATTCAAAGCAAGTTTGCTTCTAAGTGACTTGGTTGGTGAGGCCAAGGTGGGTGACAAGATGATGGGGACTGTCGTGTTCCCCCCATTTCAAATGTGTATTGTCCTATTCAGCCTTCTTGTGCTGTGTTCTTCCCTAGGGTGGAGCTTCCTGAGTATGCATGTCCCGGGTGGACAGCCCTGATGGCTCTGAGCAAATGCCCAACTGGTACCTGCACCCGCTTCTCAGCATCCTCAAACCTCCTGCCATCCCCTTCCTTTCCCCCCCACCAGCAGGACACTGTTTGTAATGATTGTTTATGACTAAGACAGTCAGGCACTGTGCTTCCCCCCCTGCCCTGCTCTCAAAGGTCCACCATGATGGGGCTGAGGCTTGGTGCAGGAGGAAAGCTGAGTCCCAGAGCAGAGTGGGGGCATAAATGAGAGGCCCAAGCTGGGAATCTGGGAGGCAAGACAACGTAGGAGGAAGCAGTGAGTGAGGCAGCAGAGGTGGAGGCTAGGGGAGTGTATCTGCTCCTGAGGAGGAACAGAGGAATCCAGCAGTGCCAGGGTCTCTAGCACATGATGGATCTAGCTATAGTGCAAGTGCCCACCACTGAGCCTAGTCAGTACAATATGACACATAAAGGCATGTGCCTCTGAGTAAGTGCAATTGCCTCCGAATCCTGTCTTGGCCACCTGCTATCTGTGTGGCTGTCATGTGAGAGTGCTTAGCACACAGTAAGTACTCAGAATATGTCAGCTACAAGCTGTAAACATCAGCATAATTCTTGCTATTCACTTATGAACTATCTACAATGTGCCCAGGTCTGTTACAGCACCCGCAAAGGGACAAGAGAAAGCAACTGCACGTTGACTCA
This sequence comes from Perodicticus potto, assembly GCA_963574655.1. Classification (NCBI taxonomy): domain Eukaryota; kingdom Metazoa; phylum Chordata; class Mammalia; order Primates; family Lorisidae; genus Perodicticus; species Perodicticus potto. The sequence goes on along the minus strand of CAUYRH010115033.1, from coordinate 12,868 downwards.
ATGCAAGATGGTACGTATGTCTCAAGGTGAAATGTGTGTATCACTGAATAGCTGTTTTTGGAATTCAGGAGAGTCAGCAGGTGGCTGGGAAGGCAGCGTGGAGCCTGTGGAACTTGACCTGGCCCTTTCTAAAGGGTAAAAAGGCTCAGAGGAAGGGAAGTGGAAATCTCTGATGAGGCACTCATCAGGGGTTGAGGCAGACTCCAAAATACAATATCATATTTGTATGGGACACTGCATATGTGTTTTCACATGTACATGTGTGTGATGAATACAACAAGGTAGATGAATACACACTGACTTACTGACAGAAGTGAGTGAGAGTTAAAAGACACCTTAATAAACTCTCCATAAAACAAATTCTATATTGTTAGCTTATTTACAAGGAGAGAATGTTCCTATATAATTAGTGGAAACAAAAAGATTTTTAAAAGTAGCTTGAGGCTCTACTGTGGAATGCCTTATTGCTAGGCCAGAGATAATTCAAGTAGTGAAAGGCAAGTGACAGGTGGCGGGCGAAGAAATGGAGAAGTGAAAACCAGGAGAGGACACGCAGAAGATGGCTCTTGCTGGGATGTGTCCAGCTGCAGGAGACACAATGGTGGGAAGCAACACCCCTGCCCTGGTCCCCGAGCATCTGCTCTGTGCTCCATGTCATCACAAGTCTTCCCAACAGCCTTGCAAAGTGGGTGTAAAGACCAATTCTACGGAAGGGAAAACTGAAACTGAGGGAGTTAAACCCATTCCCAAGGGCACACTGCTTATAAGTGAAAGAGCCCAAGTACAAACTTGGGTCATCCTGAATCCTTGTTCCTCCCTTTCTACCAAAGGGAGGCCTGAGGACCATCAGGGAGACCATTGCAGTGGTCCAGCTCCATAGTGAAGGTGGGAGGCAGATCCCAGCCTCCTCCTGCACCAGCCTTCTTTCTGATCTTCCTCAGGTCTTTGCACTCGCTGGGTCCCCTGCTAGGGGCTCTTTCACTTTGCTCTTCCCAAGGCAACCTCTGCCTCCTCATTTGCATGTCAGCTCAGAATCTGCAAGTAACCCCATCTACACATAGGTACATACATCTCAGCACATGTAATTCCATATCAGCACATGTATCTCCATTATGACCAACATGGGTCTTGCTCAGCCCAGGTGTATCTACCTCTAGACAGGTATCACCATCCCAGAAACTCTACAGCCATGTTCATTCTCTCACAGCATGTAGCTTCATCTATGCCCTGGTTGTCAAAGTCAGCATAGGAATCGCCAGCTCCAGGAAGGTATATCCAAGTAAGACCCATAATCTCTACATCAGCAACTGTATATCCACCTTAGCACGGGTATATCCATTGAGAAAATAAAACTCATTGTGTAGCCATTTCTATCTGCACACAGAGGACTCCATCACAGTACAGGTTCCAGAAACTAGGTGTCCCTCTTCGTCTCAGCACAGGTATATCCAAATTGGTTCAGAATATGCTATGGAACAGTAAGTAACTCCATCAAAACATTGGTATATTGATCTCAGCACAAGTAATTCTATAGCAGGGCATGTATCTCATGGCCACAAATGGAATTCCATTATGGTGAGTCTTATTCAGTGCAGGTACAACCACCTCTGGACAGGGATCACCATCTCAGCCACTTGACATCCATCTGGGCACCTGGATCTCCATCTGACAACAGAGCTTCCTCCAATCCCTTGAGGTCAAACTCAGCACAGGCATCTTCAGCTCTAGGTAGGTATATCCATCTCAATCCTGCAATCTCTAACTCAGCAATTATATAACCGTCTCAGCACAGGTATATCCAAGGTGATAAGAAAACTCTATCTCTGCACCCCCATTTCCATCTCTGTATAGATGATTCCACGTCAGCTCAGAATCTGAAAATAATTCCATCTAAACACAGGCGTATACATCTCAGCACAGGTAATTTCATATCAGTGTACATATCTCCATGAATGCAAACACATCTCCGTTGTAACCCAGGTAGGGTTCGCTCAGTCCAACTATATCCACCTCTGGACAGGGATCTCCATCTCAGTCACTTTACATTCACCTCCGCCAAGGAATCCCTATTTCAGCACAGGGAAGTCCATATATCACCCAAGTTGTCAAACTCAGCATAAGAATCTCCGTCTCCAGGCTGGTATATCCAAGTAAGTTCCACAATCTTCATGTGAGCAACTGTATATCTGCCTTACATAAGTGCATCCTTCGAGGAAAGAAAACTCAGTCTTTGAATGGCCATTTCCATCTTCACACAGTTGACTCCAGGATATGAGAAACTTGGCTCTCCTCTCTGTCTCAGCACAGATATATCCACATCAGCTCAGAATATGCTATGGCACTGTAAGTAACTCCATCAAAGCACATGTATATCTGTCTCAGCATATGTAATTCCAAAGAAGTGCGCCTTTCTCCATGGCTAGAAATAGAACTCCATTATGACCAAGGTAGGTCTTGCTCAACCCAGGTATATGCACCTCTGGACATATAGCACCATCTCAACCACTCTACATCCATCTGTGCCCCGGGACCTCCATCTCAGAGCATAGCACTCTGTCCATGCCCTGGTGGTCAACTCAGTATAGGTATCTCTAACTCCAGGTAGGTATATCTATCTCATAGCCATCATTTCCAAGTCACCAATTGTATATCCACCTTCCACAGGTATATCCATTGTGATAAGAACCATTTATATAAGATATAGCCCAATTCCATTGCTGTCCCAGGCCAGGTATCTGGAACTCAGTTCAACTCTCCATCTCAGCACAGGTATATTGAAATCAGCTCAGAATCTATAAGTAAACTCCATCCCCAAATAGGTAATTCCATGTCAGTATATGTATCTCCATGGCTACAAACAGAACTTCATTATGACCAAGGTAGGTCTTGCACAGCCCAGGTTTATCCACCTCTGGACAGGTATCACCATCTCAGCTACTTCACATCCATCTGCATCACAGGATCTCCTCTCAGAGCATGGAACTCCATCTAAGCCATGCTTGTCAAACTCAGCCAAGGAGGGGTGGTGCCTGTGGCTCAAAGGAGTAGGGCGCCAGCCCCATATGCTGGAGGTGGCAGGCTCAAACCCAGCCCCGGCCAAAAACTGCAAAAAGAAAAAAAAAAAAAAACTCAGCAAAGGTATCACCATCTCTAGGCACATATATTCATATTATTTCTGCAATCTCCATGTCAGCAACTGTATCTACTCAGCACAGTTATATCCATTATAATTAAAAAATTCATATGTCTACACCCAATTCCATCTCTGGACACATGATTCCATCAGAGCCCAGGACTTAGGAACTTGCTGATACTCTATGTCTCGGTATAGGTATATCAACATCAGCTAAGAATCGGCAAGTAACTGCATCTAAACACAGGTATATACATCTCGACACAGGTAATTCCTTATCAGAGAATGCATGTCCATGGCTCCAAACAGAACTCCATAATGACCAAGGTAGATATCGCTGACCCCATGTATATTCTTCTCTGGATGGGAATCACCATCTCAACAGCTTTATATCCATGTGTGCCAGGGATATCCATCTTTCAGCAGGCAGCTGTGTCTAAGCCCTGGTTGTCCAACTCAGCATAGGAATCTCCAGCCCCAGGCAGGCATATTCAGGTAAGTCCCACAATCTCCATGTCAGCAATAGTATATCCACCTTAGCACAGGTATATTCATTGAGAAAAGAAAACTCATTCTGTATAGCCATTTCTGTCTGTACACAGATGACTTCAGGTAACAGAGTCCAAGTTCCAGAAACTAGGTACTCCTCTTGGCCTTAGCACAGGTATATCCAAAATCAGCTCAGAATATGATACGGCACTGCAAGTAACACCACTGAAATGCAGGTATATCGATCTCAGCACAGGTAATTCCATAGTATGGCATATATCTCTATGGCTACAAATGAAATTCCATTATCAGGAAGGTAGGTCTTACTCAGCCCAGGTACAACCATCTCTGGACGGGGATCACCTTCTCAGCCACTTGACATCCATCTGGGCACCAGGATCTCTATCTAACAAAAGAGCTCCCTCCAATCCCTTGAGGTCAAATTCAGCATAGGTATCTCCAGCGCCAAGTAGGTATATCCATCTCAGTCCTGCAGTCTCTAACTCAGCAATTGTATATCCATCTCAGCACACGTATATCCAAGGTGATAAGAAAACTCTATCTCTGCACCCCCATTTCCATCTCTGCACAGATGATTCCGTGACAACCCAGGAATCTGGAACTCAGCCCAGGAATCTGGAACTCTGCAACTCTCTATCTCAGCCCAGGTATACCCACATCAGCTCAGAATCTGAAAATAATTCCTTCTAAACACAGGCATATACATCTCAGCACAGGTAATTTCATATCAGTGTACGTATCTCCATGAATGCTAACACATCTCCAGTGTAACCCAGCTGCTCAGCCCAGCTAATCCACCTCTGGACAGGTATTTCCTTCTCAGCCACTTTACATTCAACTCCATCAAGGAATGTCCATTTCAGCTCAGGGAAGTCCATATATCACCCAAGTTGTCAAAGCCAGCATAGGAATCTCTGTCTCCATGCAGGTATATCCAGGTAAGTCCCACAATCTCCATGTGAGCAACTGTATATCCACCTTACACAGGTATATCCATTGAGAAAAGAAAACTCTATCACTGTATGGCCATTTCCATCTTCACACAGATGACTTCATCACAGTCCAGGTATGAGAAACTTCACTCTCCTCTCCATCTTGGCACTGGTATTTCCACATCAGCTCAGCATATGCTATGGCACTGTAAGGAACTCCATTGAAAGACATGTATATCTGTCTCAGCACAGGTAACTCCATTGAAGTGCACATATCTCCATGGCTACAAATACAACTCCACTATGAGCAGGGTAGGTCTTGCACAGCCCAGGTATATCCACCTCGCAACAGATGTCACCATCTTAGCCACTTGACATCCACCTGAGTTTCATGATATCTAACTCGGAGCACAGGGCTTTGTCTAAGCTGAGGTTGTCAAACTCGGCGTCGGTATCTCCAGCTCCAGACAAGTATATCAATCTCATTCCTGAAATCTCCAACTCAGCAACTGTATATCCACTCAGCAGAGGTATATCCAAAATGAGAAGAAAAATCTGTCTCTGGACGTCCAATTCCATCTTCACACAGATGATTCCATGACAGCCCAGGTATCTGGAACTTGGTGCAACTCTCAGCCCTGGAATATCCACGTCCCCTCCCAGTCTATCATCAACAGATTCTAAACACAGGTACAGACCTCTCAGCACAGGTAATTCCATACCAGTGTACGTATCTAAATGGCTGTAAATAGAACTCCATTGTAACCCAGGTAGGGCTTGCCTAGCCCAGCTACATCCACCTCTGGACAGGTATCTCCATCTCAGCCACTTTACATTCACCTCCTCCAAGGAATCTCCATCTCAGCTCAGGGAACCCCATTTTATCCCAGGTTATCAAAAATCAGCATAGGAATCTCCAACTCCATGCAGGCATATCCAGGTAAGTCCCACAACCTCCAAGTGAGCAAATGTATATCCACTTTACACAGGTATATCCATTGATTGAGAAAACTCCATCTTTGTAGGTCATTTCTATGTACACACAGATGACTCCCTCACATCCAGGGACCAAAAACTTGACACTCCTCTCTGTCTCAACACAAGTATATCCACAAGAGGTCAGAGTATGTTACTGCATTATAACTAAGTTCATCAAAACAAGATACAGTTATCTCGGCACAGATAATTCCATAGTTGTGCACATGACTCTGTGACTACAAATAGAACTCTATTATGGCCAAGATAGGTCTCCCTCAGCCCATGAATATCCATCTCTGGACATGTATCACCATCTCAGCCACTTGACATCCATTTGCACCTCTAGATCACAATCTCAGAAAATAGAACTCCATCTAAACCCTGGTTCTCAAATTCAGTATAGGTATCTCCAGGTCCAGGCAGGTATATCCATTTCATCCCGCAGTCTCCAACTCAGCAACTGTATATCCATCTCTGCACAGAAATAGCCATTGTTATAAGAAAACTGTATATGTCTACATACGATTCCATCTTCTGACAGATGATTCTGTCACAGCACAGGTATGTGGAACTCTGTGCGATTCTCTGTCTCAGCATAGGTATATCCACCCCTGGACAGACATCACCATCTCAGCAACTTTACTACAAAGTGTTCCCCAGGATCTCCATTTCACAGCATGCAGTTCATGCAGTTTCATGCATGTAAGACCTGGCTGTCCAACTCCACAAAGGAATCTCTTGCTCCAGGCCAGTATGTTCAGGTAAGCCACACAATCTCCACTTCAGCAACTGCATATCAACCTTAGCACAGGTACATCCACCGACAGAAGAACACTCTACGTCTGTATGGCAATTTATATCTGCACTCACACGAATCCCTCAAAATCTCGTTATCACAGACTTGGTGTTCCTCTCCATCTCAGCATAGGTATATCCAATCAGCTCAGAATATGCCATGTACTGTAAGTAACTCCCTTGAAATACAGTTATATCTATCTCAGCACAGGTAATTCCATAGAAGCACACATATCTCCATCACTGCGAATAGAACTCCATGATGACCAAGATAGATCTTGCTCAGCCCATGTATATCCACCTCTGCACAGGTATCACCATCTCAGCCACTTGACATCCCCTGCGTTTCAGGATCTCCATCTCAGAGCACGGAACTCCATTTCATCCCTGGTTGTCATACTCAGCATAGGGGTCTCCAGCTCCTGGTAGGTATATTCATCTCATTCCCATAAATTTAAACTCAGCAATTTTATATCCACTCAGCACATGTATATCCCATTGTGAGAAGAAAACATTATCTTTGCATCCCAATTTCAATCTCTGCACAGAGGATTCTATCACAGCCCAGGTATCTGAAAATTGTCACAACTCTCATCTTAGCACAGGTATATCCACATCAGCTGAAAATATGCAATAGCACTGTAAATAAATCCATCAAAACACAGGAATATCTATCACAGAACAAGTTAATTTCACAGCAGTGAACGCATCTCCAAGGCTACAAATAGAATTCCATTATGATTTGCTCAGCCCAGGTATATTCACTTCAGGACAAATATGACCATTTCAGCCACTTGAATTCCACCCGAGTTTCAGGATATTGATCTCAGAGCATAGAGCTCTGTCTAAGCCCAGGGAGTCAAACTCAACATTGGTGTCTCCAGCTCCAGGCAGGTATATCCATCTCATTCCCGCAAACTCCAACTCAGCAACTGTATATCCATCTCAGCACAGGTATATCCAATGTGAGAAGAAAACTGTGTCTCTGCACCCCATTTCCACATAGATGATTCTGTTACAGTCCAGGTACCCAAACCTCGGTGAAACTCTCAGTTTTGACACAAGGTATATCCACATCAGATCAGAATCTGTAAGTAACACCATCTAAACACAGGTGTATCCATCTCAGCAGTGTTATGTATCTCCCTAACTACAAACAGAAATCATTTATGACTAAGGTAGGTCCTGTCCAGCCCAAGTATATCCACCTCTGCGCAGCTATCACAATCTCAGCCGCTTTACATCCACCTATATTCCGGGATATCCATCACAGAGCATGGAGCTCTGTCCAAGCTCAGGGTGTCAAACTCAGCATAGGTATCCTCAGCTTCATGCAGGTATATCCATCTCCTTCTCGCAAACTCCAACTCAGCAATTTTATATCCATCTCAGCACAGGTATTTCCAAAATGAGAACAAAATCTCTGCATGTCGAATTCCATCTCTGCGCAGATGATTCCATCACAGCCCAGGTATCCGAATCTTGGTGCAACTCTCAGTCTTGGCACAGGTATATCCACATCAGGTGAGAATCTGTAATACCTCCATCTAAACACAGGTGTTTACATCTCAGCACAGGTAATTCCAAATCAGTGCATGAATTTCCATGGCTGCAAACAGAAGTCCATTATGACCAAGATGGTTGTCACTCAGCCCAGGTATATTCCCCTCTAGACAGGTATCACCAAGTCAGCAACTTTACGTTCATCTGCGCCCCAGGATCTCCTTCTCACAGCATGCAACTTGGTATAAGCCCACGTTGTCATACTCAGCATAGGAATCCCCAAGTCCAGGCAGGTATATCCAAGTAAGCTCCACAATCTCCATTTTATCAACGGTATACCCATCTTAGCACAGGTATAGCCACTGAGAAAAGAAAATTCATTCTGTATGGCCATTTCTAACTGAACACTGTTAGAAATGTGATGACCTGAAACTAGGCGCTCCTCTTTGTTTCAGCTCAGGTATATCCACATCAGCAGAGAATATGCTGTGGCACTGTAAGTAACTCCATCAAAACACAGGTGTATCTATCTCAGCACAGGTAATTCCATAGCAGCGCACATATCTCCAAGGATACAAATAGAACTCCCTTATGACCAAGGTAGGTCTTGCTCAGCCCAGGAATATCCACCTTTGGTGAGTATCAGCATCTCAGCCTCTTTACATCCACCTACATTCCAGGATATCCATCTCAGAACATGGAATTCTGTCTAAGCTGAGGTTGTCAAGCTCAGCATAGGTATCTCCAGCTCCAGACAGGTATATCAATCTCATTCCTGAAATCTCCAACTCAGCAACTGTATATCCACTCAGCAGAGGTATATCCAAAATGAGAAGAAAATCTGTCTCTGGATGTCCAATTCCATCTCCACACAGATGATTCCATGACAGCCCAGGTATCTGGAACTTGGTGCAACTCTCAGTCTCAGCACAGGAATATCCACATCAGCTCACAGTCTATGAGCAACAGATTCTAAACACAGGTACAGACCTCTCAGCACAGGTAATTCCACACCAGTGTACGTATCTAAATGGCTGTAAATAGAACTCCATCGTAACCCAGGTAGGGCTCGCTCGGCCCAGCTATATCCACCTCTGGACAGGTATCTCCATCTCAGCCACTTTACATTCACCTCCACCAAGGAATCTCCATCGCAGCTCAGGGAACTCCCTTTTATCCCAGATTATCAAAAATCAGCATAGGAATCTCCAACTCCATGCACGCATATCCAGGTAGGTCCCACAACCTCCACATGGGCAATCCAGGTTATCACAAATCAGCATAGGAATCTCCAAGTCCACGCAGATATATCCAGGTAAGCTCCACAACCTCCACATGGGCTGCTGTAGATCCACCTTACACAGGTATATCCATAGATAGAGAAAACTGTAAATTCGCAGGCCATTTCTGTGTATACACAGATGACGCCCTCACAGTCCAGGGACCAAAAACTTGACACTTCTGTCTGTCTCAACACAGGTATATCCACAAGAGGTCAGAATATGTTATTGCATTGTAACTAAGTTCATCAAAACACAGATACAGTTATCTCGGCACAGATAATTCCATGGTTTTGTATGTAACTCCATGACTACAAGCAGAACTTTATTATCACCAAGGTAGGTCTCTCTCAGCCCATGAATATCCACCTCTGGACATGTATCACCATCTCAGCCACTTGACATCCATCTGCACCTCTGGATCACAATCTCAGAAAATAGAACTCCATCTAAACCCTGGTTCTCAGACTCAGTATAGGTATCTCCAGCTCCAGGCAGGTATATCCATCCATCTCTGCACAGTAATATCCATTGTTATAAGTAAACTGTAATGTCTACATACAATTCCATCTTCTGACGGATGATTCTGTCACAGCACAGGTATGTGGAACTCTGTGTGATTCTCTGTCTCGGCATAGGTATATCCACCCCTGGACAGGCATCACCGCCTCAGCAACTTTACAATGATGTGTTACCCAGGATCTCGATTTCACAGCATGCAGTTCATGCAGTTCCATGTAAGACCTGGTTGTCCAACTCCACAAAGGAATCTCCACCTCCAGGCAGGTATGTTCAGGTAAGCCACACAATCTCCACTTCAGCAACTGCATATCAACCTTAGCACAGGTAAATCCACCGACAGAAGAACACTCCATGTCTGTATGGCAATTTATATCTGCACTCACATGGCTCCCTCAAAATCCGGTTATCAGAGACTTGGTGTTCCTCTCCATTTCAGCATAGGTATATCCAATCAGCTCAGAATATGTCATGTACTATAAGAAACTCCAAGGCTGCAAACAGAAGTCCATTGTAACCCAGGAAGGGCTCACTCAGTCCCACTATATCCACCGCTGGACAGGTCTCTCCACTCAACCACTTTACACTCACTCTGCCCAGGAACCTCCACTTTGACACCGGGAACTCCATATCAGCCCAGGTTGTTAAACTCAGCAAAGGAATCTCTGTGTCAGGATAGGTATACCCAGGTGAGCCCCACGATCTCCACGTCAGCAACTGTATATCCACTTTAGTATAGATAAATCCATGAAGAAAAGAAAACTCAATCTCTGCTTGGCCATTTCTATCTGCACACAAAAGACTCCTTCACAATCCAGTTACCAGAGACTCAGCGTTCCTCTCCATCTTGGCATAGGTATATCCATATTGGCTCAGAATTTTCCATGGCACTGTAAGCAACTCCATCAAAACACAGGTATATCTGTCTCAGGACATGTAATTCCGTAACAGCACACATATTTCCGTGGATACAAATAGAACTGTGTTATGACCAAGGTAGGTCTCCCTCAGCCCAGGTATATCCACCTCTGGACAGGTATCACCATCTCAGCCACTTTACTTCCAATCTGTGCCATGGGGTCTCCATCTCAGTATTCGTGTCTCCAGCGCCAGTTAGGCATATCCATCTCATTCCCACAATCTCCAACTCAGCAACTGTATATCCACTCAGCACAGGAATATCCACCTCAGTACAGGTACCACCATCTCAGCCACTTGACATCCACCTGAGTTTCATGATATCTATCTCAGAGCATGGAGAACTGTCTGAGCTGAGGGTGTCAAACTCAGCATAGGTATCTCTAGCTCTAGGCAGGTATATCCATCTCATTCCAGCAATCTTCAGCTACGCAACTGTATATCCACTCAGCACAGGTATATCCGTTTTGTAAAGAAAGCTATCTAATTCCATCTCCACACAGATGATTCAGTCACGGACCAGGTTTCTGGAATTTGGTGCAATTCTCCATCTTCGTACAGGTATATCCACATCAGCTCAAAATCTGTAAGTAACTCCATCAAAACACAGGGACATACATCTCAGCACAGGTAATTTCTTCACAGTGTATATATCTCCATGGCTGTAAATAGATCTTCATTGTAATCATGTAGGGCTTGATCAGTTCAGCAATAGCCAGCGCTGAACAGGTCTCTCATCTCAGCCACTTCACATTTACTCTGCCCACAAATCTCCATCTCAGCTCTGGGAACTCCATATCAGCCCAGGTTGTCAAACTAAGCATAGGAATCTCTGTCTCCAGGCAGTTATATCCAGGTAAGCCCCACAATCTTCATGCCATGAACTGTATATCCACCTTAGCACAGGTAAATCCACCAAGAAAAGAAAACTCCATCTCTGTACGGCCATTTCTATCTGCATACGCACGACTCCCTCACAATCCAGTCATCAGAGATAACTCGGTGCTCCTCTCCGTCTCGGCACAGGTATATCCACATCGGCTCAGAATATGCTATGCGTTGTAAGGAACTCCATAAAAATACAGGTAAATCTGTCTCAGCACAGGTAATTCCATAGCAGCGTACGTATCTAGATGAGAAAAAATATAACTCTGTAATGAAAAGGCAGGTCTTGCTCAGCCCAGGTATATCCACCTCTAGACAGGATTCACCCTGTCAGTCACCTAACATCCATCAGCGTCCCAGGATCTCTATCTCAGAGCATGGACCTCCTTCTAACCCTGTGTGTCCAACTCAGCATAGGCATCTCCAGCTCCAGGTAGGTATAGCCTTCTCATTCTCATAATTTCTAACTCAGCAATTGTACATCCACTCGGCACAGGTTTATCCACTGTGAGGAGATATCTCCATCTCTGCACGCCCATTTCTATCTCCACACAGATGATTCCCACACAGAACCGGAATCTGGAACGAGGGGAAACTCTCTGTCTCAGCACCAGTATATCCACATCAGCTCAGAATCTGTAAGTAACTCCACCTAAACACAGGTACATACATCTCAGCACAGGCAGTTCCATATCGGGGTATGTATCTCCATGGCTGCAGACAGATCTCCATCGTAACACAGGTTGGGTTCCCTCAGCCCAGCTATATCCACCTGTGGACTGCTATCTCCATCTCAGCCGCTTTACATTCACTCTGAGCAGGAATCTCCATCTCAGCTCAGGGAACTCCCTATCAGCTCAGGTTGTCAGCTCAGCCTTGGAATCTCCAGATCCATGCAGGTATATCCAGGTAAGCCCCACAATCTCCAAAAACTGTAAATCCACCTTTGCACAGGTAAATAAAACCCACCAAGAAGAGAAAACTCTGTATGGCCATTTGTATCTGCACACAGAAGACTCCCTCACAATCCTGTTATCAGAGACTTGGTAGTCCTCCCCGTCTTGGCACAGGTATATCCACATCAGCTCAGAATATGCTATGGCACTGTAAGTAACTGCAATAATACACAGGTATATCTGTCTCAGCACAGGTGATTCCATAGCAGTGAACAAATATGCATGGATACCAATAGAACTCCATTATGAGCAGGTAGGTCTCACTCAGCCCAGGTGTATCAATGGACAGTGCCACCATCTCAGACACTTTACATGCAACTGTGCCCCAGGATCTCCATCTCAGAGCATGGAACTCCATCTCAGCCCTGGTTGTCCAACTCAGCATAGGAATCTCCAGCTCCAGGTAGGTATATCCTTCTCATTCTCATAATTTCCAACTCAGCAATTGTACATCCACTC
>CAUYRH010115032.1:0-22279 GCA_963574655.1 Perodicticus potto | reverse complement strand
TCAGTAGGTCCTTGGTCTTGGGGATTTGAAGAATGAACCCATGGATCACAGATTAGTGGTAAGATACGATTTTTATTAGACATTAGAAAGGAATACAGAAGAAGTAAAAAGCACCAGAGCTTCTGGAAGGGGGAAAGAACTGAAGAACTGTCTCGGGAGTCTCCACGTGGGCTCTTTTATCTAGGGGTCTTAAGTCTAGAGGATTGCACATGGCTGGCACTAGGTAACGAACGAATGAATGTAGTTCCTCCTCCACTAGGGCGAGGTTATCAGGTCCTTCACAGTCTTTGTCCCTGAGAAGGGATTAGGGTGTGTGCTCCTAACCAATGTGGAACCACCCAAAAAACCATCACAGGCTGCTTTGTTCATGATCTTATCAGAGCCCAGAGGGTGTGTCCCAAAAAAGGCAATCTGCTTGTGCCTGGAAATGGGGGTCTGACCTCTGAGCTCACCTGGGCCTAGAGAATGGGGGACTCTCTGTCTATCCCTGAGTGGGGGAATCCTGTATCAGAGGGAGGGACCATTTTACATGATTCATTTTTAGTGAAACTCTAATGGATGTATTGGATTTGAGCATGATGATAAGGAATGGCTATAATATGTGATATGGAAGGTATCTGCTCACAAAGCCTAGGAATGTATGTCTGAACATGGAAAGAAATTGTTAGCATTGACAGGGCATTATAACGGATAAAAATATTAAATTAGGTGTAAAAGCTGATGATAGCATAAGAAGCCAAATTATGAAAAATCCTAAAAGTCAGGTAAGCAGCTGAGGCTTTTCTAAATTTTATTTAAATTTTATTTTGTCCAAGGTAACTTTTCCCTTTGTCAAATATAACATTGTTTTTCAGAAAGTTAAATTTTCAAATGTTTTAAACATTGGATTGGAAGAAAAAACCTCTACTTTAAGGCTCTAAAGATTATAAAGAAAAAAACATATTGAAATACAAAAGGAGATTTAGAATCTATTTAGGTAAGGAGACTTATCTGGTAAAATATATGGTGCAAACTATTTAATTTTCATTTGTTTACCAACTAGCAGCAAGAAAGACTAAATACATTTCAAAACACAGTGATTCAGTAGGGTGTATATAGGCAAATCAGCTACTGTGTCTTATTAAATGTTTCAAACACACACGTCATTAGACAAGGAAAGAAATCATTGTTTGTCAGACATTGAATTGAAAAGTGTACTGAAAGCGTTTGCCTACTTGTGATATTTTGCTGTTTTCCTAAAGTCTGGGGCTGTTATTTTGATGAATGTTGAGAAGCTGTGGAAATGACTTCCCTAGAAATCTTGACTGGGCTAGAAACCCATCTGTTTTACATGGCTTAGTTGTAGTCCTGCCTGGAGGCTAAGGATAGATAACCTGAAATAGAATAAGAGACCCAGAGGAGAGGATTAAGTCACTAGATTAGTGGTGACCAGATGCTCTTTAGAAGGTTCCTGAAACAGTTCATTTTCATGGGAAAAATATATTTTGCTCAGTGGCCTTGAATTTTATTAAGAGAACAATGCCACCAGTTTTCTTTCAAATGCTTATGAAAACTACTGGAGCAAGGGATCTTTGAAAGAGCGTATTTTTGACCTAGATATAAAAATGCTTAATTATGACTATGAAAATTCTCTTCCTCTCTCTCACCTCCACCTCTTACTTTCCTACCCTCTCTTTCTCTCTTCTTCCTCCTCTCCTCTTTCCTACTTTTTCCCTGCCTCTTTCCTTCCCAAATACTGTAAGCGTTTCACTAAATCTGCTTTTAAATACTGTTTTATTAGATTACTAAGCAATAAGATAATATCCTAAGAAGAAATAAAAATCCCTTGAATTCCAAACACGCTGTATCATTTGCATTATTCTTTTACTAATAGTAACAACAGCCTTTCAGCAAGAAACAAAACAAATGAAACTATTATTTTTTAACAAATCATTCATACTCATAAAATACCACTCGGGACTGCCCTATACTCTATAGTTAGAAAATGATTTCTAAGCTTATTGGAAGTCTACTTGTCTTTGTGTTTAGTCTCTCTTTTAGTTTAACCTATAATATAGAATTTTTCCTGCTAAAAGTGTGAATTTTGTATCAGTCCTTTTACTCAAAAGGTAGCAATTTTTGGTACAGTGGGAAAGATGTAACACAAAGGAATTTGTTTCATGTTTTTCATGTGTTACTCAGCACTTGAAGGAACTCATTCTATTAAAGTGCAGGATGAGCCAATATTCTCAATAAAAGAAAGAATAAAGATCTATCAATTATAGTTACATTTAAATATTTTTATTATGAAAAAAATTTATTTGCTAATCTACTTTAATATCGCTTAAAAGAATCAAGTGCCACTTTTTTGTTCTTCCCTTAATATGAGGTATTTTTTCCTCTTTTTTCCTTAGACTAGCCCTTTACGCTAAAATGTTCATCTCTCTCCCATCCATTTTTCATTGCCCAACTCGGAAAGCCCTCTGTCTTACGAACAGTGTTTTTTCTTGAACACCCACACCATGACCTCCCTAATGTTCATTGCTCATTGATTAAAGAGAAATCCTTAAACCTGCTCAAGAAGTCAAAATTTAAAATAATTTTATTTTGCTTGCATAGTGAATAATAGCGCTTCCTAGAAAGGATTTCATTTTATTAAATATTTTTTTAATTAAAAATAACATATGCGAAATCCTATGATGAAGGATGCAAAACAATGGAATGTAATATATGGCTGGGGACAAATTATTGAGAAAAGAAATGGATTAGTGAGGCAAGGATATTCTCATCCAAATTAGATATTTTTGCTATTTGAAATAAGAAAGTGATTTTATTACACGAACCATTAGAAGGTGAAACTAAAGTGACAGTTTGTGGAGGTAGTGCGTTTACGTTAAAGTTAGAAAAGCTGCATAAAAGTGGAATAGTCGGTTGCGGGAAGCTTTTGTGCAGTGGCTGGAAGTAGATAGATACGGAGCAAGAATCCCTGCTTGGTTTGGATTCTAGGAATCTATATTGAATTGACAGTAACTCTGTCTCTGCTTCTCTCCTATCTCCCCTTATTCTTTTTTCTCTCTCTGTCCCTCATCAAGTACATTTGCCAACATAGTATATTGCCCACATGCTTCGTCATGCTTCCTTACTGCTTCTCGTGGTTGAAACTTGCTTCTCAGTGGATGCCTTTTTTATTTTCTAAACACCATAATTTCTTCCTTTTTCTTCCTGCCTGAGGTGATAACAGCCTGGAGCTTGTGAAGTCTATCCAGTGACATTTGTGAGTTGCTTGCAGTGTCTTCTTGCTGTTGTAATTTTCTGACCATGCAAACAAGGCTTCTTATACAAATGCCGTGTAAATCTGTGCCTATATCACCTAAATCAAATGAGAGTTTTCCAAACGGCTCTGTATTTTAAAGCAGTTTGCTTTTTACTGCTTGTAAAAATGATCGAATTTAAGTTCATATTAAATGAAAACTACACAACTGTTCCTTTTACATTTGCATTTTCAATGAATGGTTGCGGGATTGATTTTCACATTATTTTCTCTCATGGATTGAGTGGATATGAGTTTTCATAATCAAGATTATACAGTACAATAGAAAAAATATTAAAGTGACCGAGTGCACTCAATAAACCAAATAAAGATATTAACAATTACAGTATCCTACTGTCTGACTAAAGAAGTCACTGATTTATATTTATTCCTTTACTTACTGACTCATTAGCTCTCTTGAGCTAGTACACATTAAGTTGCAAAATCTAGGTTTTCATAATAAATATCTCAAGTTATCTACACTCTTACAGTGTGGAAATAATTGCCTTTTATGCTAAATAAAAGCCTTTTTAAGGTTCTTGCTCTCAAAGACTCTATAATCCTCTATAATTTATTTTATTACAGATGGGCATAATCATTTTTTCTATCAATTTAAGCAAAGACCAGTCTTAAGGAAGCTATTTTTCATAGTATCTTGAATGTTTCCATAATTCTAACTTTTTTCTCATCAATTTCATCTTCAAGAGTCCTCTATTCTTTTTGAACTAAATCTTCTTCAGGCCTCTATAGACTCTTTCCAAATAAAACATTACGGTACCAAACACCTTACCCCACTATTATTCTTCTTTCTCTTCATGCTCAATCTTTACTTTTTCTCCTTCTACTGCCAGTTAACAGTAACAGTAAATTCAGACCTAAGATACTCTCGCTTTTTCCCCCTACAATTACCTGCTTCCTAATATCTACTTTCAACCAAGAACTATAACAATGTTCCCCTCCTCATTACCTCCAACCTCTCTGATGCCTCCTAAATTATTTTCTTATCTCCTGATCTTTATGTTTCAATATCCATTTACTCATGGTAAAATATCCTATGCTCCACAATCTCCAAAATGTCTGCACATTTGCATGTTGAATAGCTAAAGTTGCAAGGGAGTAAAAATGACATTAAGGGTTCAAAATAGGAGATAAAAAATTGAGGTTCTTCTCAGAACTAATCAAATTAAGATCAGTGCCTTCCTAAAGCTACATTAGTATTGTCTGTGCCTTCTCAGTAAAAGGGACGGAAAAATAAAATGAATCACTAAAGAAAATATATACAATACATACTTAATGTAATGGAAAATTTTCATTCCGGGAATGCAGTGCTAGAGGAGAAAATCAATTCCTCACTAAGCACAGTAACTAAGATAGTATTTTACTCTTTAGCTTTTATTGTTTAGCTTTTATTGTTTTATTTCTTATCAAGTGGCATCTTCCTAATTTGTGGTGCAAAGATTTTTCGTACATGTGCTGCTGAAGCCAGCACTGGGGTGCAAAGATTTTTAATCTTTCTTATTGTGTTGCGTACTTTTTTCTTCTGCTGTTCGCATTAGATACTATGTTACCTACGATTGCATAATATCTATGCTGCTTCTCTCGTCAAGCATGACAGTGCTCAAATGTAACTATGCACACACAATGTACACTTTGTACATATTGACGTGAATACACACACAATATACACTTTATATGTGTATTAATAACTACTATTAACACATAAGTATTTAGTATGTTATACTTAAAAGTAGTAGCTATTAATACATGCCATACATATAAAGAGAACTGGATTTAACTGAGAAATGAAAAGACAGATATCAAATTCTGTTAGTTTTGTTGGCTTAAAGGCATATCTTTCTCAAGCATCGGTGCTTAGAAGAAAAGAAAAGAAGGATATTACTGATTGCAAAATAATCCAAAATATATAAATAAAAATTTAGTAAAACTTCCTCAAAAGAAGACAGAAGAGTTGTTTTCATATCAAACACATACAAACATTATTTTATAAAACTTTACTTCAAATAAGTTTAGTTCCTTCGTAAACTGTGAAAGGCAAAAAAAGGAAAAATTCCCATGTTTGATGATAGAAAAATCCCTCTATATTATTCAGATTGCATTCTATTATGATTCAATTCTTTGACTTTTGGAAAAATCCTTACTCAGATGTTTAATTGGTTCAAATCTGCCCAGCTAGTTTAGTACTGTTTTTTAGATAAATAAATGTATTATAATAAAATATAATTTTGTCTAGATCTTCAAGGTCAATAGCTGAAATTAAACTTGGTTCATATTAGGAAATGAGTTTGGATGCACGGGATTATTTCATTTATGATCTATGGTCCTTACACATAGAGAATGCAGTTACCTCAGATGAGCTCACCAAATTGTGAATCTGAATAATGACATTTAGCAAAAAATATCAGAATGCAGGTTTCACTTGGCAGTTTCCAGGGTCAACCTGAAAACACAGAGAAAAAGCATACATTAAATAAATTGGACAATGAGATTCTCTGTGTTTACAGGGGAAATAAATATTTGAATTTGCCTTCCACCCTGGTGCTTTCCATCTGATCAGAAAACCTGATCTATGTTTACTATCTGATATTTTCCATAATATCCGTTTTATGTAACTCCTATAGCAATCAAAGCTCATGGGTAACAAGTGGTAAAGATGAGACAAATTCAAATTCTATATCTTCTATGGTGTCATTTAGAGATGGAAATTGTGAATTTTAACTTCATTGTCTGAACTGTTGATTAAACCTGCAGCTATGAGACATCTGTTGTACAAATTAATGATGTTTTCTTTTGACGTACATAAGTAATGGAAGGACATTGTGAAAATTACTATATATTTTTATTCTGAATTATTTAAATTATTTAGAGCAACATTGTTAGCCTTGTTAACTATAGTACAAGTTATTAGTTAGTATTAGAATCAACTTCTCCATAATATGGCAAAATTTGCTTTTTTGTCAGAAAGAAAACACGGTCTCCTGGAATTGAAACTTTACTAAGCAAACCTAAGGACTTTCAGCTATGATAGGAGGACAATATTTTTTGAGCTCTTCCTTTTTCATTATACATAGTTTATACATTATAGGAAGTACATGATCTCTAGGAATTGCTTACCATTTAATTATGGTAAGAACCCTATTTTTCATTTTACAAGTTTCATAGAAAAATAAAATGCAAATAATTTAGAGAATATCAGTGCTCTAAATATTTGTGGTTATTGCAAATTTAGACTTTCTCACCTCTGAAAAATAATATGATTGGTAATAGTAGGTAACAAATGCTTTAGTAAAACTGCTAGTGGAACAGTTTACTATTTCTCACATTAGATAAATATATATCATTTTGCAAGCAACTATATTGTAAACTATGAGCATTACAATCCATACTTCTAAGTAGCATTCTCCTGATATTTTCAATTTTTAACGAATTGCTTAAGCATTGTTCAAGCAGACATGTAGAGCTGGAGCAAAACATTTGAACTAGAGTTTAAAAGACTTCTGAGATTTCAAAAGAGTTTTTTCTCCTCTTGAGTATGTAATTTAGATAAGAATCTGCAATACAGCCTAAGTATTCTCTACTCAAAATGTATTATTCTTTGCATAATTAGGAAGCAAAGATAAATATTAGAAATGCCATCTAGGTGGATATCTCCCTTAATAGTTTTCTCTGAGTAACTTCCTTCAAAGAAGAAAATGGAACTGAAAATATAGAATTATATAGAAATATAGAATTATGCACTTTATTTTATAGCTTCTTTGTTACCAACTTAAAATTACACCCCAGGAAAATGAACATAGAAGTTTGTTACTAAGCAAGAAGTTACTTCAACATGTGTTTACCTTTAACAAAGAGCATGAAGTCAAGAATTTCTCTTATTGAGAAAAAAACAAATACATATGATCACATAAGTCCATGTTGCTCCTCTGTTTATAGCCCTCCAAAAGCTCCTGTCTCATTCAGAATAAAAGCCAAAGACCTTACAAAGATTTTCAAAGGCTTTCACACTTTGTCCTGTATCATCATTCTCTCTATCCTTACCAGGATCCTCTTTATGCCCTTTTCTCAGCTACATTTTTCTCTCTTAAGGGAAATTCTTTAAATCCCAGCTCTAGCTTCTAAGGCTGTATAACACAGTATCCCAAAATGCGATGGGGGAAAACTATATCTTAGACCAGTTTTGCTACTATAAAAAATTACCTGAGATTGAGTAACTTAGAAACAGCATACATTTATTTCTCACAGTTCCAGGGGATAAGAAGGAAGTCCGAGACCAAGGCACTGGCAGTTTCTGTGTCTGGTGAAGGCTGGCTCTATTTCCAGGATGGCCCCTTGCTCTTGTGCCTTAACATGAAGGAAGGTGGAAGAGCCACACAGGTCTGGATCACTTCCTAGAGACCCGACGTCTTGTCACTACTCCATTGGCCATTAAATTTCATCACATACATTTTAGAGAAGACACATTCCAGCCATAACAAACTACTTATTATTATATGCAGACAGATGATGACAGTCATGAATTTGGAAAAGGCACTTCAGGGAATGCTTGCCACTCCTCCCCATGAATGAAATGTCAGCTGGAAAGGAGTAATGGAGGTGAGGGGCTGGGATCATCGGAAGGCGTGTTCACTCACATACCCAGAAATTGATAAGGGCTGTTAGCTGGAGTCCTGCTTTCTCTCCACATGGTTTTCTTCATGCAATTCCAGCATGTGGGATAGTTTGCACTCCTCAAAGAATATTGACTGAGCTTCAAAAGTGAGTGTCTTGAGAAAGAGAGCCATGAAGAAAGTATATTTCCTACTGAGACTCATTCTTGGAAGTCATACAGCATTATTTCCTCCACATTTTATTCATTAAAGCAATCACGACATTGGGATCAAATAAAATAGAAAATAAAAATATTCTTTTCTAGGTCACAAATGATCATAGCGATATCTCCTTATCTTATTTAAAATGTCAGAAACACCCAGCCCAGTTGACCACTCTTTTCTTCTTAAAACCCCATCTTCCCTTAGGTTCCTTGACAACACATTTGAGGTGTCCTTTACTGAACCGGCGCAACACCTTAGTCTCTTCTGCCTCTACCTTCCTGATAGACCACTAAATTATTTGTGAGCCACTGTGTGCTCAGACCCTGTGTGCCTTCCATGTTTTTATCTGCACATTTTCCCTAGAAAAGCTTGTTAAAGCTATGGTTTTAACTATTACAACTGTATTATTGTCTTCCAATTGTATATACTTGGGCCTTTACAAAACTCTAGATACCCATAACCAAATATGTGCTTTATAGATGTATTTTCATTTGGATGTCTAATAAACATCTCAAACTTAACAAGTCAAAAAATTAATTCATTCCTTCTCAATCTCTTCTAATTTTGGTTTGTTTTTCGCATATTAGTAAATTATCTTACTATCTACAGTATACCTCACATTCCTAAATCAAATCTATTGATTTATCTTTATTTATTTTATTGTTATTTATCTTTTTTTTTTTTTTTTTGAGGCAGAGTCTTGCTTTGCCACACTGGGTTGAGTGCCATGGCATCACAGCTCACAACAACCTCAAACTCCTGGGCTCAAGTGATTCTCTTGCCTCAGCTTCCCAAGTAGCTGGGACTACAGATGCCTGACACAACACTCGTCTTTTTTTAGAGAAGAGGTCTCACTCTGGCTCAGGCTGTTCTTATTGATTTATCTTTATAACATATTCTTAATATAACCTTTTTCTCTACCTTTTGTGCCCAATGTTAGGGTAAGTATTAAATTCTCTAAACTAGATAGTTGAAATAGATTTATATATTCTTACCTGCAGAAATAAACTTTCATACACCTGATATTCAGGCTCCTTTCCCACCAGGCATAGCTGTTGAACTGGCTTCCTAGTCAGGTACTATATTTTAAAGTTCCTTGCATCAGCAGAGATGATTGGCCAATTTCTTGCCAATGGGTTTTGCGTCCAAATAAATGATGTGACTTATGAGCTAAGTGGCTTAGAAACAAGTGTCTTTCCTTCACCTGTCTTTTCCCACCCACTGGCTAAAAGGAAATGATTATGATGTTGTAGAGATAGAAGAGCAAGAGATGGGAAAAACCAAAGTCCTAAAATTACTACATTACAACGTGCCAGGCAAGCATTCATATTCATATGTGACAATGAAAAAACTACCATATGTTAAGATACCTATATTTTGAAGCATTGTTTTTTATAATGTCTTTGATTTCTAAGCCTCAGAGCAACCCCTAAGAAAGTAACTCGAAAACACAGTTTAAAAACTTAAGTGAGTAAAGTTCTGTGCTGTCTGAGACAACCCTTCCGTGTCATTTCTATGGTGTCCCCTCTCTTCAGATCTCATCCCTAATTTCACTCTCTCAGAAAGATCTTTTCTCACCCTCCAATCTAAATAGCCCTGTTCCAATCCTGTGCCTTATTCCCTCACCTTTTTCCATTTGTTTTCTTCACAGAGACTTAGGATTTTCTGAAGTTTCCTTGAGTGCCCATCAGTTTATCACTTTTTTTTTTTTAATTTTTTTTTATAGAGACAGAGTCTCACCTCATCGCCCTCGGTAGAGTGCCATGCTGTCACACAGCTCACAGCAACCTCCAACTCCTGGGCTTAGGAGATTCTCTTGCCTCAGCCTCCCAAGTAGTTAGGACTACAGGCACCTGCCACAGCACCCGGCCATTTCTCTGTTTTGCAGTTTGGCCGAGGCCGGGTTTGAACCAGCCACCCTTGGCACATGGGCTGGTGCCCTACTCGATGAGCCACAGGCACCGCCCCAGTTTATCACTTTTGATGTATCCCCCTGCCTCCTTTATCATATAAGGACCAAGTAAAACAAGAATCTCCATACCGGCCGAATACTAAAACACTAACAAGCTCATACAGCAATGGATATTTGCCTAACTGATCATAGTTATATTTCGAGAAATTTTAAATACAAATATTTACATGAAAACTGAATTACACATATATTTTTGACATTGAGTGTAGTTGAACACTTACTAATAAAATCATCCTGTGTATTTGAGGAACTAGATAACGATTCCTAAATCAGATCTGTCACCATTGTTACTCTACCTTTTGTTTCGTTTATTTTCTACCCTTCCCCAGGCAATCCCTTATTTTCTCTCCCCCAATTATTGGGGGGCAATTCTCCAGAGGTACAATTCTGCAACTTCTAAAAAGGACTTCTGGGGCTTGGAGTAGAGCAGACTTTCATTCCTTTTCTAGATTTTCCCTTCCTTTCCCACACAGCATAAATATATTACTCGCATTGGTGTACTTCACTAAAAAAAAAAAAAAAAAAAAAGGAATTGCCACAAATTACATTAAAAGGCTTTAAATGGTTCTTCACCAAGTTTGAACAAAAACTTAAGAAAATAAATAGTTCTAGAAGAGAACTTTGTGGATGAATCCAGTTCTTAAACTTGTTTCTTTGTCCTCTGATTCACTTTCACCTTCAGGACTAAAATTTCAAAATGTATTTTGGGGAACCACACAGGTGCTGAGCTCACCCCCACCCCCCGCCCCGATACAGCACCCCACCAAGTGGCCTGTAGTAGAACTCCTGTTCTCCAAAAGAGACTATGGCAGCGTTTCTGAACCTGCCTCCCAATGGTTCTCAACCTTCCTAATGCCTCCTAACACTGCGACCCTTTAATACAGTTCCTCACATTGTGGCGATCCCCAACCACAAAATTATTTTCGTTGCTCCTTCATAACTATAATTTTGCTACTGTTATGAATCATAATGTAAATATCTAATATGCAGGATGTATTTTCATTGTTACAAAGGGGTCACAACCCACAGGTTGAGAACTACTGGTAACCTTTCTGGTCTCCCCGATCATTTTTCCATGCAGACATTCTTTATTATTGTTGTTGATGTGGTCGTAGCCTAAGCATGTCTGAATACTTTCTCGGAAGAAAGTATTAGAAATGAAAAGTGTGCTAATCTTTAGTTGGTGGGTGGAAAGTGAGGCAGTTGCTGCCATCAGGCCACGTTGAGTTTGACAACTGAAGAATTGTTATGATGGTTACAGATTTGCCTTCGTTCTCCACTTGAATACACAATGGTTAGACCTTGATTTTTGTATGGAAGTCTTCTTTGACCACTTAGATTCTTTTGCTATGTTGACAATTACTTACATTATTTCTCTCAGTGGAGAGTGTTCCACATGTGTATGTGGCTAAGATATTAAAAGAGGAAAGGATGTTTAAATAGTCAAGCACTAATCATTTCTTTTAGAATTGGAGAAGTAAAACTCAATGTGGAGAACCCCCAAAACGAAACATGGAGAACACGTTTCCCATTGTTTAGGTGGAAAATGAGACCCTGAGGAGGTACGTATTCACAATTCAAGTTAGGATATAAGATTCAGTGAAGAGCTAACCAGATGTGTGTATCTGCATGTGTGCACCAGCAGATAAAGAACAAGGTTTAGATGGAATGCTTTTCTTTGCCACCTCACCAAGGTAAAAAGGACTTATCTAGCAAAACATAATGCCAGAGCCTTGTGGAAAAATGTTTACAAAAATGGATAGTATATAAAAGAGAGAGATTTCTCTAAGGCAAAATATATATTTATCGAAGTCTTAGTTACATTAAAATTCACAGAATGGGAGATAACATTATAATACTTGTGACATAGAATTAATCTCTGAAACATATAATTCAGTGGAAAAGGCAAATTAAAGAGAAAACAGTTCAAATGACTTATAGGCTCAAGAAAAGATGCCTAACTTTGTGAAAGAAATGATGTTTAATATTTTAAATTTTGTAATATTTTTCATTAGCAAGTGTATAATAAAGGGGACATTCTCATAGATTGCTGTTCATTTCAAACTTTAAACAATATAACTTGAAAGTATCTATCCAATTTTAAAGGTGTATATTATCAATCCATTGGTATATTTAAGACTTTTGTATTACAAAAATAGTCACAGAAGTACAGAAAATATTTTCCAGAATAGTCTTTGCAGCATGATGGGTATAGTAAAAACAAGGGAAAAAGTCACCCAGCAATAAAAAAAAGAATGAGTAAATTATTACACACTAAAATAGAATAATAAGAACTCACCAAAAAGAAAACATATGTGCTCATATGGTTAATTTTATGTGGAATATATTGTTAAGGGAAAAAAAATACATCACAGAACAAGATATATAGTATGATCTCGCTAAATACCACTGAGAGAAATAACATAAGTAATTGTGTAAAAGTTCATATGATCTATTTGTATGCACACAGAAAAACTTCTAGGAGAGACACACACACACATATATAATAGGCTATTTTTTCTTTGTACAAAGATTTAATTTGTGTAAGATAGAAAATTTTACCCTCTTCCACATTTTTAAAAATATATTCCATCAGAATGTATTTTGCAATTTTTAAAAGAAAAAACCAAGTGCATGTGCTGAGGTCTGCCCTTTGTTAGGGAGAAATTAAAAGTCATAGATCATAATACGGATAAACAAGAATTATATGATGCTGCATATTAGTTTTAATGACTGTGGCCTAATTTAGAAGTTGTTGCTTTCCAATTTCACTACGGTGTCTTCTGAATATCAATTATTTAATGTTTTCTTTGAGCATATCTATGCATTCATTAATAACTTAAAGTATAAAATATCATGATTTGCATACAGAAGTTCTTACTTTTTTGCTGAAGTGTTATATAACATTTTTGGCCAGTTCAGGGTAATTGTTTTAGTTTAACATTTCCCATTTATTGTATTTTTTTCCAGTAGCAATTTCAAAAGTGTCCTTTGAAGCATATTAAAACATGATACTTATGTATTTGGGTTAACAAAACACATTTTACATTTTACCTTTACTTGAGTATCTACCACATATATTTAGGGCAGTATTTCTAACTGTTAATAGAGCTTATAATATTCCTTCATAAATTCTGAAGCTATGACAATAAAAATGAATGACTAGACATAATAATTTAGAATAGAAAAAACATAACATGCTAAGGTCATTATAGGTATAAACTATTTTAAGGAGTCTTTATAATTATGATTTGTTAAGGAGTAACAGATTGGAGATACCATAATTCCGCTACTCTGTATCTGCATTTAAATGTGCTAAGTAGACCCAGGCAAATTAATACCTATGGGATTGATATTTGAATAAAAAAAAATGTGAACTTGAGTGTTGTCTATGTATTATTAGAGGTCTGAAGTCTTGAAATCCTCTTCCCTAGAGGGTTACTGAAAGAGAAAAGCATGAGAAAAGAGGACTTAGCATGACCCATGCAGGACTTTTTTAATTCCCTGAAAATACTCCAGTTCATGGATCTGTACAATGCAGTGAAGATACCCCACATGCTTCGCCATACATAATAAAGTTTAAAATGAAGATTGATAAATGCACTTATTTTTTACATAGGATTTTTCTTCCTTTTCCAGCTCACCTACTATAAAAGATAATGTGGACATATGGAACTCAGATTTGGTCATACACGTGGACAAGAAGTATTTATTGAATGGCTTTTTAGTTCAAATGATTGTTAGCCTACTTATCTCAGTCTTTTTAACCTGTAGAATCTGATCTCTCAATCCATACAATTGAGTATTTTCAATTCCTGAGTAATATCTGCCAAGGCCTTCCCAGACTATCTAATTGCTACAAGGTCTGAAATTAGTCTTACTGTTCTAAGCAGGGAGTCAGGGTCTGAACTGAGCTACTAACTTCTCATAATAAATAAATAAACAAAACACAAACACATATACACTATAATTTTTTATTGTACGTAAGACTTTCAGTTTTGTTAAAAAAAAACTTTTTAAAAAAGTTATTATTGACTAATAATAATTTCCAGAATTTCAGAATACTTGTTTGTGTTTATAGGGTACATGCAATGTTTTGACACCGGCATGCAATGCCTAATAAAATCAAAGTAATCGGGGCAAACTTCACTTGGAGCATTTACCACTTCTTTGTGTTGGGAACATTCCATTTCCAAAGTACACTGTAACTTACTGTGACTGCAGTCACCCGATTGTGCTGTCAGATATGGTTCAGCCTGTCTCTATCTTTACACCAGTTATCCTCCCCACTTTACCCCTCCCCCCGCTACCCCTCCCCGCCTCCAGGGCCCATCATTCTACTCTTTGCCTCCGTGAGATGGTTTTGATTTTCAGCTTCCACATAAGTGAACACAGGTGAAATTTGATTTCTGTGCTTTGCTCGTTTCATTTAACCTAACGTTCTTCAGTTCAATTCATGTGTTACAATAACACGATTTCATATTTTTGTGGTTGGATAATATTTCATTGTTTACATGGACCATACTTTCTTTATCCGTTCATCTGTTTATGAACACCTAGGTTTATGGCAAATCCGGACCACTGGGAATAGAGCTGCGGTTAATGTGGGACAGATAACCTTTCACTCTACGGATTTCTTTTCTTTTTGTTATACACCAGGCAGTGACATTCCTGGGTCACACGGTGGTTCTAGTTTTAGGTTTCTGAGGAACCTGCCACCTCTTCTCCGTAGTGGTTGTACTAATGTACATTCCCACTAACAGTGTGTGAAAATTTCTGTTTCTCCACAGCCCTGCCAGCATTTATTATTGCCTGTCTTTTACATAAAAGTCATTTTAACAAGGGAGATAATATCTCATTTTGGTTTTTGTTTGCATTTCTCTGACAATTAGTGATATTGAGCATTTTTCTAAAGTTATGCGTTGGCCCTGTGTGTACACATGCTATAACTTAAGAAAGTATTTTAAATAAAGTTTTCATATACAGAATGCTCTTTATGACATAGTAGTATCAGTGTACTTTCCTTTCGAAACTTTTAAATTCCAGGCATTTTAACCTGGGCACTGACAAATGTCCTACCCCTCTGCCTTTTCCTTTCTCATTACGAGTTGGACTTTAGTTTTCCTAATTTTGGTTGTTAACTTCTGGCTGTCACTATCCTTCTGCATAATGACTCACCAATGAGAAACAAGAACTCTTTTTGTTTTAACTTCCCAGTAGAAGAATCTATATCATAATAGTTTCAGGGAGCAAAAATAGGCATTCAGGGCATTCAATAATGAAAGGACCAGTGCTTGGTAGGATCTAGGCCCCAGATCTGGATCGAGTAAATAATTTGTGCAGAGCGTCCAGTACAGAGAACACCAAAGATGTAGAATTATATGCAAACCTTATATTGGACACACTAGAGATTAAGGTGGGGAAGCTGAACTTTTCGGTTAATGTCAATGAATTTAAGGAGACTAGTTAGATTACATTGAAAAAAAATGGGGGGAACATAATTTTCTAGTTATTTCCCAGAAAGGGAGCTACAGTGCCTGAGGCAGCTATATTGACCTTTGTGTCACTCTGTGCAATGGGACTATGACATAAATTAAGATTATTCTAACTGCTCTTGAAGACCAATGAAAAAGCTATAGGTATTGAATATGTTATAAATTTATTGCTGTTCACCTAACACTATAAAAAAGCCAACAAGTCTGTGCTCTCTAGTCAATCCTACCTAGTAATGATTCAAGGAGCATGGTCTGTGTACCTCGGAGAAGGGTTAAGTAGCGAGACTGTGTTATAAACAGTCTGACTTAAAGACACTCAACAGATGTTGATCCATCTGGATGTCTGGGTTTGAATATTCATTCTGCACCACCTTTCACTGGGGATGATCGCAATCGGTCCACATTTATCATGTTTTACAGTTGGATTTCCTGTCTACTATTTCTCATGATTCCTCAGGAGTAAACTGGGGCCTTTATCCCTTCTCCATCCTGGTCCTGAAATCTTTTCTTTGTAATCTGAAATTTCTTTTGAGGTCACTGAATGCTCACTGGGAATGGTTGCTTGTAATATAACCATCACCATGGGAAGGAGGCTAACATAATAAATAAATATAACATCTGTCAGCAACCCACAACTTAGAGATAACTGTTGTGTATTTCTAATGACATGTGAAAATGTTTTGAAAAGCACGTGACTAGGTAAATGTAGGCTGACATGAAGGTAAACTACACGGTGCTGTGAGTCTACTTTATCCTGATCATACGCGCTTTTACTTTCTGTTACATGGTACTCTAGGCATCAACTGTGTGCTCTGTGGAGGAATAAACCCCTGCACAGTGACCTCTGTAGGTAAAATATACAGATGAAAGGGTCAAATGGGAATTTCTGCCTATTCTCTAAAACCTAGGAGGAAGCGGAGTTTTTTCATACATGGCCTGGCAGATTAGCACAGCATGGATACAATGCTCATGGAACATCACCATGAGATCAGTTGGAAGTGAGAGCCTTAGAGTTCTCTCTATTGCAGTGGTTCGCAACCTTCCTAATGCTGCACCCCTTTAATATAGTTCCTGGGGCTGGCGACCCACAGGTTGAGGACTGCTGCTCTACAGCATCATTTGCACTACGCCCCCTATCATCCTACTCCAGCAACTATCAAACTATATTAATATGGGGAGGTTAAAAAACTAGAAGACAATAACTGAAATATAAAAACTGATCCTTCATCCTTCTTTCTTTTCTTCCCTATTTCCTTTTTTTTTAACACCATTTTGCAAACATCCGATTCAATAGATATAAATCAGCTTTTGCCAATTTTGAATGGCTTGCTCTCAGCTGACTTCTACATCTTGGAGGTATGTAAGATTTTTAAATGTGTGGGGTCAAAACAAGTTCTCTCTTATCACTCTAGTTTTCTGTAAGCTCAGTATACCCTATGGAAGAAAAAGAAGAAGAAAATAAAGCAGATTCCAGAGAGTTTAGTTTGTGTTGTGACTGCTGTGTAGATAACTGCGTGTCCCTGGACTTAGATTTTGTGATAAAAGTATTGGAGCCCTCTGTTCTCAAGTCTGATTTGTGTAAACATCACCTCTGAATTCACTCACAAGTCAGCACCGGAAGCCTGCCAAGCTAAAGTAAAGAAAATAACTGAAATCAATTATTGGTACTCTTGCAGCCTAATTGTCTTGCCATCTAAATGCAGATAAATAGAAAATCTAATTTTTATTATGCCTCACCTACAACCGTTAATAAATATTAATGCCCATGACTGTGACTGACCTCTCTCCAGACTTAAAATCAATAGTTGTTGATTAAGGTCTTTGGGCAGCATTACAAAGCTGAAGCCTCCCTATTTCCTCTGCCTCTTCTCTGATCCCCAAATAGGTTAACAGTAGGCACATTAAGAAGTAAAGTGTGGGGACCAACTGGTCATGTAAGAGCACCCGCAGGAGAGCTCTGTTTTTTATATACACATGAGTAATGCAACATTTTCTTCTATTTTTATGGCTTGTATTGTAAATTCTAGTTTTCACTTTTTAATAACCACAAATGATACTCTCTCTCACTCCTCTGTCTTCTCACATGCAAGTCAAGGGTAGAAATTTATTTTCTTTCTTTCTTTCTTTCTTTTTTTTTTTCTTTTTGAGACAGAGCCTCAAGCTGTCACCCTGGATAGAGTACTGTGGCATCACAGCTCACAGCAACCTCCAATTCCTGGGCCCAAACGAGTCTCTTACCTCCACCTCCCAAGTAGCTGGGACTATAGGCGCCTGCCACAACGCCCGCCCACTTTTTGGTTGCAGCTGTCATTGTTGTTTGGCGGGGCCCGGGCTGGATTCAAACCCGCTAGCTCAGGTGTAAGGCTGGGGCCTTAGTCCATTGAGACACAGGCGCCGAGCCTGAAATTTATTTTTTTTCAATTCTATAATTTTATATTGGTTTTCTAAATTGATTCCAAAAACATTCAAATACGTCGTAAATAGAATACCTATTTCACACCTATTGTACTTACTCACCATTTTTATGACCTTGAGATTGAACTCTATAACACAAATACTTTGTATTTTAAAAATGTCCTTCTGCATAATCATTTTTTAAACAATCGCTTGCTGTGAGATACTGTGTTAAACACAAGAGACTCCAAGTTCCTGTCCTTATGGAGATCATAACAGGGAGGAATACAGTCAAAACTAAATAATCACATTCATGCTTCACCTTCGCTGAAGCAGAAGGTGCGAGACTGGGGGTTAACACCGCATGTCAAATTAAAACATGAAAAGTCTGAAGTCTCATTAAACCTTGGTCTCAGATGTAGTAACATAAAAACCTACATATCTATCTGCTTGAATGTGAAACTACTTAAAATGAGTGAGCCTACCTCCTCCCCCCAAAGAAATACAGATAAAGAAGAGTACAGAGCCAGTATCAATGCTGAGGAAGCATCTGGGAATAAGACAGGATTTAGTAAAAAAGATACTGAATGAGGAAGTAAAAAATAAAGTAGTCAAGAAAAGGACAAAATGTGGAATCTGCAGGAATGTAAAGAAACGTCCTTCCTGTCCAGGAGTAAAGGCCAAAGAAGCTATTGAATACTAAGGAGACCTGAGAATCAGGCTTACGGAACAGTTATCATTACCCTTTTTTTCACTGTTTTAATGTAGGTCTTCCAACAGAGGTGTTGATATACATCCTCTCTTTCGTCTTCCTTAAGACATTGCACCATCTTAAGTGTAACAACATGGGGTAGAGAGCTAACTGAGTATAAATACCCGACCATACAAAGATTTGTGATTTTTTAATGCTAAAGAGTGGCCACCTGATCGCTGGCTCAGTCTCGGGGAGTGTTTCATCCGCTCTCTTCAAAAACATGCGATTCTAGCAGGAATTTTGAATAACATAAAGGTGCCAATCTTAAGTCAGGCACAAATACATGTAAATTTGAATATTTCATTACACCTTGGCATGGAGGACACGTGGAATTTACTACCACTTCTAACACTATTTTAGGGGGAAAATCAGTTCCAAATTTCAATATCTTGTTTCCAAACTTTTGATATTTTCTGAATCTAATATGAATACTGCCTGTATTAATTTGTAGTGTTTAGAAACTACCTGTTGACCGTACTTGTCATGAACTCCTTGTGTATTGTCCTGAATTTTTAGACACTATTATTCTTCCTTCTCCTACACTTGTAGCATCTTGGATACCTGGCAAGATGCCTTCACTTTCCATGGAAGATTTAAAACACTATGAGTTTTTCAATATTCTAAAATAGCAAAAGGCAAATGCAGCTAAATTTTATTTCCATGTATATTTCATTTGAAGGGTACGTTTAAAATTTGACAAAAATGCAAAGCCATAATCTACCCTTCAGGTAACAAACTGATTATATAATAGTTTTGTATTTAATACAGAATTAGAAACATTTATGATAACCATGCTAAAATGTGAACTAAAACAGGCACCTATGAATTACAAAGCTTTGTTGCCATCAAGAGGTTCCTGCTGACATGAAAATACCTAGGTGATTTTTAAAAAGGCTTTTTACTTTGTAATTGGTGGTTAGGCAATATTTTAATATATTTCAAATGTTTATGAAAATTATGAAACAGGAGTTGAATATTACTTATTGTATGTGTGGTTTCTGTTTTTGGTGATACATATTTTAGTACTTAGCAGGCTGATCTCAGTCAATTGTGACTCACAGGGGAAATAACGGGGACTACTAAAGTCTGTTTTAGTTTTGCAATTTTAGCTTTTAAACCATTGTGTTTCTCCCATGATTTTTTTTTTCTTTTCCATATTGGCCTAGAGCTAAAGTTTAAAGGCAAATTTGGTTGTCTTTCCCACGATCACCCCTTAGTTCCTTTTATTTCATTTTCTGTATTCTCAGGGTGACGCTCCAATTGGTCTATTTTTTTGTGGACAGTGCCTCATTTTCGTTCTCAGAGTGAACACAAAGGACAAAAAAGTATGAAAAAACATATCTATCACCTTAATATCTAGATTTTGGTTGGTTATTATGAAAAGCAAAAAATGCTAAGAGTAACTTTTGAGGTGGAGCTCATGACTAATGCTATATATGTTCATTCTTCATGAGCATTTTTAAAGATTATTAAGCACAAGTTTTTTTCATTGAAGACAAGTGGTACCATATTCCATCATAAAGACATCGTTATTGACATGTTTTATGATATTCAATTTACAGTAATGGAATGGATATTTTTTGAAAGACACTCTTTAAATGGTAAAGGAGTAAAAATGAGCATAAGAGGTGAGAGGATTCAGGTCTAATATTTTATTATTTTCATATATTGAATTTCATCTTGGCAGTAATGTAATATCATTGTTATGATCTTTTTTTTATTGTGGGGGATTCATTGAGGGTATAAGAAACCAGGTTACACTGATTGCATTTGTTAGGCAAAGTCCTTCTTACAATCGTGTTTTGCCCCCAAAAGTTGTGGCACACACCAAGACCCCACCCCCCTTGCTCTTTCACTCTCTCTGCTCTTCCTTTCCCCACCACTCCCTCATTCTTTCTCTCTCTGTTCTCCCATTCCCTCACCCCCACCATGTCATTAATTGTCATTAATTGTCCTCATATCAAAATTGAGTATATGGGATTCATGCTTCTTCATTCTTGTGATGCTTTACTAAGAATAATGTATTCCACTTCCATCCAGCTTAATACAAAGGCTGTAAAGTCTCCATTTTTTTAATGGCTGAATAGTATTCCATGGTATACATATACCTCAGCTTGTTAATCTATTCCTGGGTTGGTGGGCATTTAGGCTGTTTCCACATTTTGGCAATTGTAAATTAAGCTGCAATAAACAGCCTAGTGCAAGTGTCCTTATGATAAAAGGATTTTTTTTCCTTCTGGGTAGATGCCCAGTAATGGGATTGCAGGATCAAATGGGAGGTCTAGGTTGAGTTCTTTGAGAGTTATCCATACTTCCTTCCAAAAAAGTTGTATCAGTTTGCAGTCTCACCAGCAGTGTAAAAGTATTCCATTCTCTCCACATCCACACCAGCATCTTCAGGTATCAGGGTAATGTTTGCTTCATAGAACATGTGCGCCAATTGACCTACAGGGGAAAATCCATCAGGATGTCTGCAGACTTCTCTAATGAAACTTTCCAAGCAAGAAGACAATGACCATCTACCTTTAATCTACTTAAATAGAACAATCTCCAGCCCCAGAATTCTATATCCTGCAAATCTACAGATCCTTTAAACAGAAATTAAACAATGATATAAGGAACTTAAGTGAGACCCTAGAACAACTGTGCTTGACAGCTTGATAGACACATATAAAACACTCCATCCCACAGATAAAGAATATACATTCTTCTCATCGGCCCATGAAACATTCTCCAAAATTGATCATATCCTAGGACACAAAACAAACCTCAAAGGAATCAAAAGAATTGAAATTTTACCTTGTATTTTCTCAGACCACAAGGGGTTAAAGGTGGAACTCAACTCCAACAAAAACGTTCAACCCCACACAAAGGAATGGAGATTATGTTGAATGACAGTTGGGTGCAGGAAGAAATAAAACAGGAAATCATTAACTTCCTTGAGCATAACAACAATGAAGACACAAGCTACCAAAATCTGTGGGATACTGCAAAAGCAGTTCTAAGAGGAAAGTTTATCACTTTAGATGCCTGCATTCGAAAAACAGAAAGAGAGCGCATCAACAAACTCACAAGCCATCTTATGGAATTGGAAAAATAAGAACAATCTAAGCCTAAACCCAGCAGAAGAAAAGAAATATCCAAAATTAAATCAGAGATCAATGAAACTGAAAACAAAAGAATCATTCAGAAAATTAATGAAAAAAGGAATTGGTTTTTGAAAAAATAAATAAAATAGATAAACCTTTGGCCAGACTAATTAGAAATAGAAAAGTAAAATCTCTAGTAACCTCAATCAGAAATGATAAAGGGGGAAATTACAACTGATGTCACAAAGATACAAGAGATCATCTCTGAATTCTACCCGAAAGTCTATGCCCAGAAATTTGACAATGTGAAGGAAATGGATCAATATTTGGAATCACACCCTCTCCCTAGACTTAGCCAGGAAGAAATAGAGCTCCTGAACAGACCAGTTTCAAGCACTGAGATTACAGAAACAATCAAAAATCTTCCAACCAAAAAATGCCCTGGTCCGGATGGCTT
>CAUYRH010115030.1:0-16424 GCA_963574655.1 Perodicticus potto | reverse complement strand
TTGTTGGTTGGTTCCACCTGGTGGACCCCCCCGCACTACACCGAGGGTTATAAAGTTACACTCTGTCACAAAAAAAAAAAAAAAAAAAAAAAAACGAGCTTTTTCTGGGAAAAGGCAAATTTGGGGGGGGGGGAAGATTTTACTTTGGTTTATTTTCTTTTTGTTTTGTTGTTGTTGTTTGGGGTTTGTCCCTTATGTATCTGGGAATTTTGATAAGCAACTGCGCTGTCCACTAGCACTCTAAGCATTTTAGTTGTAAAAAGTCTAGTTCTGGTGACTAATTGCCCCGTTTCTTTAAGAGAAGGCAGAGCTTTCATGTCTAGCAATGTTTATCGCCAGAGGAGGAGATGGGGGAAGGGAGAAGAAATCTCGTCTTTGGGTGACAAATGGGAAATAATCCTAAATGTTTCTCTTGCTCACAATGAGGCCACACTCAGCCACTTGTTTAGCAGTGCTTCCCCAACTTCCGTGTGCACACTAATTACCTGGATCTCAATTAAAATGCAGATGCTGATTTGTAGGTGGATGTGCAGCCCAGGACACTGTGATTCTGACAAACTCCAGTGTGATATCAATGTCGCCAGTGATGAGGGACCACACTTGGAGTAGCAGGGATTAAAGCACTCATTGTCAAACTTCCCGCACCTTACAATCACCTGGGGAGTTTTTAAAAGTTATCAAACCTGGGGCCCATGCTCAGAGATTCCGATTTAACTGATCGTGATTGTTATAGCAATGTGTAGGCAAGTTTGAAGAGTTACTAAGAATTACAAGTTGATCGTACAAGAGACTGTACGATCAAGCCAGGCTCAAGTCTATGCCTCACCAGAACCTAGGTTCTCTGTCAGAGTTGAGAGTCTTCATGACCAGGATGTCCTGCAAACAGCTACCATATAAATCGATTTCTCTTTTTGACATTGATCCATATTCGGTACAACTTTAATACAACTACAATCACATCTCCTCATAGCCACCACATGCCAAGGAAGCCATCTATTCGGAAGCAAACAATAAAGGGATGCAAATAGCATATTTAGAAACAAAGGAGAGACCAAATATACAAATGGATAATGGCCAGATCATGCATGACAACAGGATTCTGACCCACAACCTTTGCCCAGAAAGTTGGTCAGAACTTGATCAATGACTTCCAGCCTCTCTACTTTTGCTTTCACTTCCAACTCAGGGCCAACCAGAGCAAGGCAAACACACTCCTCAAACTAACCACATAGGATGTCCTACTTCAATCACCCTGCCTCCAGCTTCCCCATGCCAGCTTCCTCCAAACAGAGCACACGTGGAGTGCTTTTGTCCATCATAAAGCTTTCCCACTCTTCTGCCTGCCTTGGGTCTCTGCCAAAGGCCAGTAATGGTGGCTGACTCCCTTGCTCTGAGTACGGAGCCTCTGTTTTCTTTTGGGTGATATTCCTTTATTTCCACGTAGTATTAAAACTGAGAGTCTGCTTTTCATTAGCACCATGAACCAACAATTCTAAAAACTTACAGAGATGTGGTGCTCTGCCTAGGCAAGGAAAGACTGCTCCCGTCTCCCCGGCCCCTTGGCAACGTCACTGTTTGGTAGGCACTTTTTCCAGGCTGTTCTTACAACACAGCTTGTATCTGTGCTGTCCTGGATGGAACTCCACACAGCTCTGCTCTACCTGAATTTTCTGCCCCTCCTGCCTCTGTCTTCACTTCCAGAGACCTTCCTTCAGCTTCAGTTCTAACTGTTCAAGGTTACATGGTTCCTAGGAGGTCACAACCTCTAACTCCCTCCTCCCCTCCTCTCCTTCCAGCAGTTTACCCCCAGCTCGCTTCCAAACTTCAGCTTTTCACTTTGGTTTCTATTGTTCTATTTCCTGCCAATTGGTTCCTGGCCCACTGAGAATTAACATTCACAGACTTGCATAATTAACATGAGATAAATTAGAAGGCTCTTTCTTATCTATGAAGAAATGAGTATGTACATTCTCCATTAGTAGAGTGTGTTATTCAAAGTCAAAATGCAATTACAAATGAATATGTGCCTTCTCCATTAGCAGAGAGTGTTATGCAAAATCAAAATGCAGAACCAAACCAGGATGTCTGCATTATGAAAGGATACAGCAGGTCTAGAGGTATAGTTACTAAAAAAAAAATAGCCACTTACATTTGCTGTTTAGTTTTGCCTCAATCCCTGTCCCCTCTTCCATGTATTCTCTGTCTCAAAATATAGAGCAGAACCCCTGTAAGTTGACTACCCAAAGGACTGCAACAAACTGGTCGACAAAGTGTGGTGGTCACTATAGGGAACTAGGCCTGCTGTACTGATACGTACATGTGGTGCATGACCAGTCTATGAAAATTAGGTGAACTTAAGGAGGTGGTCAATGTAGAAAGGTTCTACAGTACATCTGGATTCTTTGAATTTCTGGTGTGTATTGAGAACTTTCACATGGTGAAGTCTATCTTGCCAGCATATTCTTCTGACCATCTTTATTGTGGATCAAAATAGATTAGGGAAAGATTCATAAATGAAGTGTTAAGAAAAACTGTTCGGGGGTCTAAACCTTTTTCCTACCTCCCCTCCTAGAACAAAAGGCCTCCCCAGCCCCGCCCCAAGAGTTCCACCACAAAGACCTTAGCCAGCCAAAGCCTTCCAGTGCCCTGTGGAATCTTCCTCCCTTTATGCCCAGCATAAAAACAAGCCTCCAACCATCCTGACTGCAGCCACTGTCTTTGCCCAGGCAGGTCTCAGTCCCCTTTCCCTAAACTTGACCTGAACCTCTTCCCGTCTTGTCTCTGGGTACACCACCAAAGCTCTTTCAAGGACTATCCAAAAATCGGAGGTAAGATCAGAGGAGTTCAGGCTATCCTTTTAATGCCATAATTGTGTGTTGGTTGACTAGTCCACCCCAGGTTATAGGAAAATACCTTCATTTAACTTGCTATTTACTTTTTATTAAAGATCCCAGACGTTGTGAAGTGTTAACTTGTATAAGGCATCTGGTGGAGATGCAAATCATTTCCCCAAAGGTTATAGTTTTAGTGCCCTGTAGGACATGGAGTGGTTTTGGATCTAAACTAGCAATCTCTTTTGAACATTCTTCTTTTATGTTTTTCTGGTTCTGGCTCCTTTAAAAGGAGTAATTCTTTTTTCTTTTTCTTTTTATTTCAAATTAACGTAAAGGTACAATTAATTAGGTTACAATGTTTGCGTTTGTTAGGTAGAGTCCCTGTTGTAGTTATGTGTACATATACGTATGTAGGGTATATGTAGTCCCCATATACCCTTACATTGTGCCCATTAAGTGGGAGCACACCTATCCCCCTCCCTCTTCCCCTCTTTCCCCTTTCCTCTCCCCACTATCTTGAATTGAATTGACTTTTTCTCTTGTGTGCTTGTGTATTAGATCAGATGGCCTACTGGCTTCTTATTAGGACTGAGTACATAAGATGGAGACTTATACATCTTTTGTATTAACTTGGATGGAATCAGACTTTCTCCTTTTTTTAATGCCTACAAATGCGAAATTCTTCCAACGCTCTTTGAAATACCTTTATTGTCTCACTGGTTCCATCAGTAATGAGTTGAATAAAATCTTTGACCTGAGCCATGATTTTAACTTTTTTAAAAATATACTTTGGAAAGAATCATGAACAGTCAGCGTAGGAGCCAGCCACGGTAGCTATGACAAATGAAGACAGGCCAGATTTATCAGTGTAGCCATTCTAATCCTTTCATAGATCCCTGTTTACAGAGTTACTTTTTTGAAACGCATACCATGCTATTAACTTCCCTCCAGGAACCATAGTCTTGGAAAAGCTTTTCCACAACATTAATTACAACAGGAATCTGGAAATGTAAATAACATTTGTGGCCTCTAACCTGCCTGGTAACCGGCTGGTGGAAGATCTTAGGAATTACAACAGTAACTGGCACACAATGAAAGCAGCCCCAGGGAGCCCATGGGACCAGGGGCCAACTTACCATTTCCCAGAGGGCAAACTAGGAAAGGAAATCAGCTTTTCCAAAATGATAAGGGCCTCATAAAAGCTTCTCAACTAGTGCCTCAAGTCGGCCACAAAGACCCATGTTGGAGAAGCAACTATTTCCTAACAACCTGAAAAAATCCAGACACCCAGCAAGTGTTGATACCAACCCAGAGGAACCTTAGCCCCCATGAAAGAGAGCATTACTTGTCTGTTAGATTTGTTGGCAATGAAATATTTGAACAGCTGGGTCTCTGCATATAGTTCTGACATTGGCTAATTTTTACAAAGGAGTCTTTTTGTTTTCCCTACTCAAAAAGGGGAGAAGATCTTTGTATGTTTTTATTTTAAAAGAAGCCATTAAATCCTACTAGGTCAGCCACTGGGCTTATTTTCTGGCAAAATTGCTTGTCATTAGTGATGTATTTTCAGTCACCTAGGGTATATTTAAGTGGCTTTTCCAACTTAATTGGCATTTCACTTTTTGAAGATACTACACAGCACATTTGCCTCTTTCTTGTAGTGTCAGCATTCAGGCTGCTGTTGGCACCGTGGTCTGGTATTTTATGGGTTATTTTATATTTATTTGGCTCTGAAGTGTGAAGTCTATCAAGAAAATAGGTACTGGGTAGATATAGCCTGATAGTGTTGATCTAAGTCATCCAGATCTCAAATTGTATGGAGGTTTTTGGGGTTGGTTTTCTTTGAAATATTAAGGCGACTGAGAACACAAATGAAAATCTGATTTTTAAAAGTGTTGGCTAAAAGTCCCCAAAGCTGTTCCACATTTTGATAACTCCTTAACAAAGCTATTTGGCAGTAATTGGCTAGAAATGCAAAGGGTTGATCCAAGCTCAGCACAGTGGCTCATCCCTGTAATCACTGTGTTTTGGGAGGCCAAAACAAGAGGATGACTTGAGACCAGCCTGGGCAACGTAGCTAGACCCCACTTGTTACAAGAAACAAACATTAAGCAGTAGTGGTAGCATGTGCCCACAGTCCCAGCTCCACAGGAGGACTGCTTGCGTCCAGGAGTTTGAGACTTCAGTGAGTTATGATCGTGCCATTGCACTCCAGCCTGGGTAACACAGTGAAGCCCTGTTTCAGAAAAAGGGAGGGTGATTCAGGATGGAGAATGGTGTCATTTTAATTGCATGAATTTTAATTGGATGAATTTTCTTTTTTTTTTTTTTTTTTTTAGACAGAGTATCACTTTTTAACCCTTGGTAGAGTGCCTGGGTGTCATAGCTCACAGCAACCTCCAACTCTTGGACTGAAGCAATTCTCTTGCCTCAGCCTCCCAAGTAGCTGGGACTACAGATGCGCACCACAACGGCCAGCTATTTTTAGAGGCGGGGTCTCGCTCTTGCACAGGGTGGTCTCAAACCTATAAGCTCAGGCAATCCACCTGCCTTGGCCACCTAGAGTGCTAGGATTACAGGCATGAGCCACCATGCCTGGCCCCTGGATGAATTTTTATTTTCCCCATGTGATGGATAATTTTTTTTAAACAATAAGAACACTTAAGAAGTCAATTTCAGTCTAAGGATATACGTATTCCTGAATAAATCTAGAAAGCAGAGCTGAGGGAAGAAGCAAGTGGAGGGTTTACTAGTACAGTTCTGCAAGACTAAGCAATATTTCCTCTACCCCTTTCCCTCCCAAAAAAGGTTTCCTAATCAGGAGTCTCACAATCCCTGGAGTCAGTCCCCGGTTTAGAGATGTGTTGACCGGATAGTCACTGTTTTCTGAACTAGTCATAGGCTAGCAGTATTGGTTTCCTCCTTGCTTTCCCTGGCTTCCCCCACATACCTTTGGTATTTTTCAGAAAAGAAATACAAGAAGAAATATGATGAACCTAAGTGTACAGTGTCTTCTTTAAATGGCTTAAATGCTGGTTATTTTGCAATAGGTTGTTTGAGAAAAATCTCTCTGAAAAATTGTTGCTTCCTTTTAGAGACATTAGCTCAGGCTTTTCTCTTACATTTTCCAGAAGATTCCACCTTCAAGAAGCTGAACTTTCTTATATGTCAATGCTTTGGGCTCTGCCTCACCTCCTCTCCTATCAATGCTTTGGGCTCTGCCTCACCTCCTCTTACTTTTGAGCTGCTTCTGACCCTCAAATGCTACTCGTTCTGCCACAGGAAGGTCTGTATTTACTGCTAACATGATGTATGCGGATGAATGTGTCTACTTTCCCCTTCAGCGCTGCCATGAGGCCAAGATTAATGGTCTCCCGTAAACTGCTGGTCGGGTCTGGGACGGGGCTTTGTCCGCAACACCTGAAAGTTATTATCCCATAATAACACAGATAATGCAAGTGTTACAAAGTCAACATGTAGTGGAGCGGCTAGTTAGCAGAGCTGTTTTGTTGTTTGTCTTGACTGTGGAATCGCTGCTCTGCTCCCCATTCTCAAACACCCCTGCCTAGGCCCCCACACCTGGCCCCTAAGTGCACCCTGCTCTGCGCCCCGGGGCAGGGGTGTCGCAACTCTTAGTGGTAGTCCTTTCCTCTGACATGCCCCTTCCTTTTCATACTCCTTGCCTTGGGGTCTTTTAGGGGAGACCTAGCTTCCCCTTGTCTGCCCTGAGCCGTTGAAGAAGGATGGGGTTTCTCCCAGCCCACTGCTCAGCTTCTAGACCAGTGGTTCCCAACCTTCCTAATGCCGCGGCCCTTTAACACAGTTCACGTGGGTCGCAACCCACAGATTGAGAACCGCTGTTCTAGACCGTGCGATCTAACATGGTGGATGCCAGCCACGTGGGGCTACTGAGCAGTTGAACTCTGGCTCGTCCAAATTGATATGAACAGTAAATGTAAAATTCATACCAGCTCCCAAAGACTTCATGCAAAGAAAGGAGTATCACGTGCCTCCATCATTTTTACAGTGATTATATGCTGAGATGATATTTTGCATATATGGTTGACCCTTGAACAACAAAGGGGTTAGGAGTGTCCCTAACAGACGATTACCAGGTGCTTTGTGTGGTATGTGCATTACCGGCTGTATTCTTACAACAAAGTAAGCCAGAGAAAATCATAAGAAGGAGAAAATATATTTGACATTCATGAGGTGGATCATCATAAAGGTCTTCATTCCATCATCTTCACGTTCTGTAGGCTCAGGGGGAGGAAGAGGAGGGGTTTGGTCTTGCTGTCCCGGGCGGGGGGAGGGGGCAGAAGAGGAAGAAAATTCCCCTTTCACTGGATTCACACA
Source organism: Perodicticus potto (assembly GCA_963574655.1). Classification (NCBI taxonomy): domain Eukaryota; kingdom Metazoa; phylum Chordata; class Mammalia; order Primates; family Lorisidae; genus Perodicticus; species Perodicticus potto. Next base: position 9,234 of record CAUYRH010115030.1, on the reverse strand, counting down.
GTTCAAACCCGTGTTGTCCAAGGATCAACCTTATTGGGTTAAATAAAATATATTATTAAAATTAATTTTACCAATTTCTTTTTGCTTTTTAAAAAAATGTTATCACTACGAATTTACAATTCCATGTGGTTTGCATTTGTGGCTCCCATTCTACCCACCTTGGGCGATGCTGGACAGTTCTCCGCCACCTTTCCTCCACAGCCCCCCACCTTTGCAGACCAGACCACTCGGTGGCTGTGGCCTCTTCCCACCCGTATGGGCTCCACAGACGCTTCTTACAGAGTCCTCAGAGTCGGGCTTCCCTTTTTCCTCACCCAACTCCAAACTATCAACCAAGATAATTTTAGCATGTGTTTAAATCAAACCAATTAACATTAATTAGGCACTTACTGCTCTCTGGTACAGTGAGGCCCTGGATCTATATTTTTTAATAAGTAAGAGATTTCAGACGATAGAAAAACGACGAGATTAATTCTGCGTGTGATTACCAGCGGAAGTGCAGAGAGAGGCCCTGGGTGAGGGATTTCATGGAGGTAGAGGCGGACAGTGTCTTCTAGAACCGGATGATAGAGCTGCATAAGGCCATAGGAAGCAAGGTGGCAGAGGCGTGGCGGGACCCGATGATGGCTATGGTGAGGCCTTGGCGGGGAAGCCACATAGGGCCAGATGCTGGTGGTAGACAAGGACGCACAGATGGTGGGACTCCCTGGGGCCGTGGGAGACGAGGCTGCAGTCCTGCCACCTGCACAGGTAAGAGAGGAGGGGTCTGGTGGCAAAGCTGGAGCAGGGCGGGGCGCAGAGGCTGTTACAGGAGAGGAGTGGCGTGCTAAGCAAGCTGCACCCATTCAGGCCTTGGGCACTTGCTGGACGCTGTCGGGAGGGAGGGGCTGGACACCTTGCCAGTGGGTCTGGCTTCCACGAAGGTCTGCAGATCTGCTCTTTGACAGGAGAGCTGCTTTTGCACGGAAAAGTTTAGCAGAAACCATGACCTAGTTCACCTGCCTCAAAGCCGCCTGGCCTGCCCAGGCGGTGTGTTTATTAGAAGTGAAAACTCATTCTCCAGTAAATGCCTTGCTTGTCAGAACCTTCTCTCTACCTCTGCGTGACGTGCAACCCAGAGTAATGAGCAGCCACAGAATGCGTGCATTTTCTTGGCTCTTGAAACTCAAACACGAAATGTGGGGGGACCTCCTCTACCTCAGTGGGTTTTAAACCGCTTTCTGGTATACCCAGGATAGACATTAGTCAGCAGTCAGCTCCATGGCTGTGTGCCCAGAATTGACACTCTCACCCATTTCTTGCCTTCACGGTCACATGTGGTTTGGCATGGAGGCTGCTAAAAAAGAGAAATGCTTTACTCCCCAAAAGCCAATATTTAGGGTTAAGTTTATTTTATAAAGAAAGCTGAGGGCAGAGTCTCCCCACCAAGTCAAGGCCAGAGTGTTCCTAGACTGTTGGTTCATGGGATTACCTGGAGAACTAAAACAAGAACCGTTTCCCCAAAGACTAGGATTTAGTTAAGTTTTTTTTTTTTTTTTTTTTTTGAGACAGAGTCTCACTCTGTTGCCCTGCGTAAAGTGCTGTGGCAGCATCATAGCTCACAGCAACCTCAAACTCCTGGGCTCAAGCGAGCCTCTTCCCTCTGCCTCTCGAAATAGCTGGGACTACAGGCACCCGCCACAGTGCCCAGCTAATTTTTGTTGTAGTTGTTATTGTTATTTAGCAGGACCGGGCCAGGCTCGAACCTGCCAGCCCCAGTGTATGTGGCTGGTGCCCTAACCACTGAGCCATGGGTGCCAAGCCAGTGGTTTAATTTTTAATTGGGCTGAAGTTTTGTTAGATTGCTTGTAAGAGCTCCCAGATGCTTCCAATACTCAACCAATGTTGAAAACTACTGGATTAGATTTTGAAAAGGCCACCTTCTTTTTCTTTCTTCTTTCTTTTGCAGTTTACTGATTGCCACTGGTTTTCTGCCTAAAGTAGGAGGTAAAATTGGATCATTGACTCAAGGTTTGAAAAACAGAACAGACAAGTACAAAGTGGCTGAGAAAGCCTCAGGCGTGTTGAGGGTTAAGACATCAGGGCTACAGCCTGAACCCTCACAGCATTTGTCCTCAAAGGGCGAGAAGCAGCTTCTGCGCTAAGCCTGGTGGTTCTCAAATAGAATCACCAGGAGGGCTTGCTAAACCACTGACTGCAGGGGCCCACCCCTAGAATTTCAGATCCAGTAGTGTAGGGTGATGCAAGAGTGTCTAACCTGTTCCCAGGTGGTACTGACACTGCTAGTCCAAGGAAGCCAATGGCAAATAGAGGATCACTTAAAGCAGGGGTTCTCAACCTTCCTAATGCCGTAGCCCTTTAATATAGTTCCTGTGGGTCACAACCCACAGGTTGAGAATCACTGGCTTAAAGTAAAAATGCATAGCTGGGCATTGTGGTGGGCACCTGTAGTCCCAGCTACTTGGGAGGCTAAGGCAAAAGAATTGCTTAAGCCCAAGAGTTTGAGGTTGCTGTGAGCTGTGACCCCACAGCACTCTACCCACGGTGACAGCTTGAGACTCTGTCTCAAAAAAAAAAAAAATGCAGCCCAAAGCCCCAGGCATCTTTTTTGAGCACCCAGTATGGGTCCAGACATCAGACCTGGGGATCAGAGGAGGAGCCACACTTCCTGCCCTTCATAATTTGGCAGGTTCAAGGCAGAGACCCATAGACAAACAATAACATTTTGTTAGGTTCTATGCAGGAGGCCTCCCATTTCCTCTCCAAGACAGTGAGCTAGAAAGAACATTGCTCCCACCCAAACAACATCAAAAGCCAGACGAATAACCAGTTCAGACCTTCCTTGAATCTATCAGACAGCTGAGGTCACACGGCAAACAACTAACTTGACATCCAGGGACAGACATCTGTGGGAAGAGACAGAACAAAAGCCCTTGCTTGCCTGAGTCAAGTGGAGCAGAACATAAGTGGGAAGAATCTGCTGGAATTGATTTTTTTTTTTTTTTGGAGACAGAGTCTCACTATGTCTCCCTCGGTAGAATGCTGTGGCGTCACAGCTCACAGCAACCTCAAATTCCTGGGCCTAACTCTTGCCTCACCCTCCCAAGTTCCCAAGTAGCTGGGACTATAGGCACCTGCCACAACGCCTGACTATTTTTTGTTGCAGGTTGCAGTTGTCATCATTGTTGTTTAGTTGGCCTGGGCCAGGTTCAAACCTGCCAGCCTCGGTGTATGTGGCTGGCGCCATAACCCATGTGCCGAGCCTGGAATTGTTTTTAGTTTGTTTTGCAAATTATCAAAGTCTCATGAGGGCCCTGGGCCACAGTTTGAAATTCATTTTGAGACAAGGGTCCCAGCTCTGTCACCTCCAGCTTCCTCAAAATGACAGCCAAGCCTTAGGGTAGGAGTAAGCAGGAACACTGACTAGAACCCAAACCTACAGTATCAGCATCCTTCAGGCTTTGAATGAAACTGTATGCATTTGGCCTCTTGGGGAAAGCTCTTGGGCAGCTCTGAGGCTTGGGGTTTGGGGTGTCAGCAGGGTCAGCTGGAGGGAACTCAATCAACAGCACCCATACTTATTGGTGCAAATGCTATTTGTCCCAACAAGATGCCTAAAGCCCCAGGATTGGACTGACTGTGTGGCCTAATAAGGATTCCCCCTTTGCTAGCAATTTCCAGCAGTGGTGGGCCTGTCCATTTGCGGATCTGGGGTCATCCTCAGAGATCTTCTCTCCTGATAGAATTTCCATTCTAGGGCTATCCTAGACACAGTGTCACAATTAATTTACCCTAAGTTTCCTTTCAATAAAGGAAGCTGAATAAGTGCAGACTCTTAAATTTTGCTAATCGTTGGGCAATTCATGTAATCTTTTTATACAGAAAAATGATAGCCCTGTAGATCTGTGATAAAACTGGAATGTCATTGGAAGATCTGAGATCTGAAAATATTTTTGCTGTACTTTCTGAAGTCTTTAAGTCTTTAACCCCACAAATGTTCATCATTTTTCTTGTCTGGAAACTTTTAGAAAGCATAAAAGAATTTGATGGGAAAAAGTTCACATTCCAGGAAAACACTAATAACTAAGATTTGTTTTTTCTTAATGAGGGTCCCACAGGGGTCAGGCAAACTTGTGAAGAGAAGGGTAATTCTTCATGTACTTTATGTTTCTTACTCTTCATAGCTCTTTGGACCCCTGAGCCTCTGTGGCCCATACTGACCGGCCCAACTTAGCCCTTCCCACACAGAGGATTTGTGTGGATGATTCTTCTTCCCGTGAATCCTTTATTCTCAAAACCATCTCTTCCCCTTCTCTATCATTGCCTGCTATTCAGGAACCCAGGGAGATATGTAGGCCCTGGATTAAGAAATGTTCTTTCCTTGGTTGTTAACATAAAACAAACTTTCTAGAATGTCCAGTGATTTATCAGATGCCTCACATTTTCCGAAGTCCCTTTCGTTGGTGAATTTTTGGTATTTCTTTGAATTGTTCACTTTTAGTTGTCTTCCTCTCAAGCTAATTCTGTCATTCAGAGAAGAATCAAATCCATTTTCCAAATATCCGGGGCTGTGAGTTTTTCTATCTCAAGACTGAAAGACTGTATTACCTAGCTGTTCCATAGAGCGTCTGGGATGCTACTAAACTTGGTTTGGATCTGCTGAAGGAGTCTCACATCTGCAATTTTAATCTGAACAGTTGTGATCCTGATTCCCTTTTCTATATTCTGATCGCCACATAAACTTCCCACCACATGAATTCACATCAATTCTAGAACTATCTTGGAACTGACCAACATCTCCCCACCACTGACTGACCCAGGCCCAAGTTGGATGTCATAAGCAGGCACTGGACTCAAGTTGACCCTCTGTGTCTGCTCTCATGTCAACTCTAGAATGAGTCTTGGCCATTCTGTGTTGATATGCAAGAGTGGAGTCCAGTGAAACAGGCCTGGGATGAAAGCATCTGGATTAAATTCCTCCCACATTTACCTGGCAGTTTGGCACCATTTGCGTTGAAGGAGGTGATCTTTAGGAATGAAAACTCCCCCAGTGCACTTGTGATTTCACCAAAGACAAGCATGACATATGCTTCCTTTTACTCATTCACATGGATTTTTCTAGAAGTTTCTAAATACCCCTGGAATTAAAACCTCATATCCCAGGAGAATTGCCTGTGGCTTCCCTTTCTAAAGTAGCAGTTACCCAAAGCCAACCGAGGTTTGAAAACAGTACAATAAGCTATTTCGAAAGTGAGAAAACAAGAGAGACCATATTCACTTAACTTTTATTTTAGCATATTGTTATAATTATTCTATTTTACTTTTGTTATTAATCCCTTATCATGCCTAATTTCTTTTTTTTTTTTTTTTTTTGCAGTTTTTGGCCAGGGCTGGGTTTGAACCCGCCACCTCTGGCATATGGGGCCGGCGCCCAACTCCTTTGAGCCATAGGCGCCGCCCCCATCATGCCTAATTTCTAAATTGAACTTTATCCTAAGTATGTATGTGTAGGAAAAAACACAGTATCTCTAGAGTTTGGTACTATGTGCAGGTTCAAGCCTCCACTGGGGGTCTTGGAACACATCCTCCACCGATGAGGGAGGACCTTGGTATAGCCACAGATGCATTCACACAAATAGGTCCCAGAAGAGTATCATTGCATGGGAAAGGGATTACGTGGGTGAAATACTAAGCCAAGTATCCCTGTCCATTTGCTCATTCTGATTAGGAGTAGAGTAAAAGCTGTTTATCTGCTGCTGGTTGCGCAGGGATATATCTTGGCTTTACTTTCGAAATAGATTCTTGGCACAGCTTCATTGTTAGGAATACGGGATCCAAGACAAAAACAACAACAATCCTGTGCTTAGGGAGTACACGAGAGTTATGCTCCTCAGATCTCCATCTATCTTGATGTTTTGAAAACTTGGTTTAAGAGAAAAAACACAGGCCCGGAGCAGAGGGACAGGAAGGAAGGGGAAGCTGAGAGCACAGCCAGGAAGCTGGGATGAACAGCTGTTCTGTATTTCTGAGCAGGGGGAATAAAATTAGACAAGAGTTACAAATGCATGAGTGTAAAATAACAGCATATCCGAATGGGACAGGGTGGAGATGAGTCCCAATTGCTTGTGGGTAAAGGACAATTCAAATTAGCTTATCCTAAAGATGAATTCAGTTAATGTGCCCAGCGTGGTATGCGTCTCTCTCCACGACTGGCTTTTCCCGCTGGAGATGTGTGTAGACCGTGCTCAGATTCAATTAGTTCTCCACCTCGATGGATTGCCACTAATCTAGCAGACCATATACCAATTTCTTTCTATTTCTGCTTCTCAACATTAAGCCAAAGTGTGCTTAAGATGACAACAGCTCTGAATCAGAAGCCACAAAGGCAGCTTGACAGGACTGAGTGACATAGCTGCCTGGACTAACCTATGTGCAAAATTCTTCATTCATGGCTCGGCACCTGTGGCTCAAGTGGCTAGGGTGCCAGCCACATACACCTGAGCTGGCAGGTTCGAATCCAGCCCGTGCCCACCAAACAACAATGACAGCCGCAACCAAAAAATGGCCGGGCGTTGTGGCGGATGCCTGTAGTCCCAGCTACTTGGGAGGCAGAGGCAGGAGACTCACTTGAGCCCAGGAGGTAGAGGTTGCTGTGAGCTGTGATGCCACAGCACTCTACCCAGGGCGACAGCTTGAGGCTCTGTCTCAAAAATAAAAGTCTTCATTCATGCCCTCTTTCTGGTTCTTTTTCCAAAGCCAACTGCTGTAAGTTACACAGCACGCCTCTGTTTATATCTCACTTTAATAAAAAATCAGTAGGCTGAGCATGGTGGCTCAGGCCTGTAATCCTAGCACTCTGGGAGGGTGAGTGGGTGGATCCCTTGAGCTCAGGAGTTCAAGACCAGCCTGAGCCAAGAGTGAAACCTCATCTCTAAAAAAATACCCTGATGTTGTGGCGGGCGCCTGTAGTCCCAGCTACTCGGGAGGCTGAGGCAAGACAGTGGCTTGAGCCCAAGAGTTTGAGGTTGCTGTGAGCTACAGCACTCTGCCAAGGGTGACAAAGTAAGTCTAAATAAATAAATAGATAAATAAAAATAGAAAACCTAGCCAGACCTTGTGGCGGGTGTCTGTAGTTCCAGCTACTTGCAAGAGACTCTCTTGAGCCCAAGAGTTTGAGGTTGCTATGAGCTATGACACCACAACACTCTACCCAGGCAGACAGAGTGAGACTCTGTATCACAAAAAAAAAAAAAAAAAAAAAAAAAATATATATATATATATATATATATATATATATATATCAGAATAAAGGAAACAGAAGTTTAGGCATTTTTTTTTTTCAATATAAACTTCATAATTGTGTTAGCTCCCGTCAGGCCTGTTGCTACCCAAACCATGGTGCGGAAGAGAATGGGTGTTCACGGGGAAAACTACCACTAAGGAAAGTCCATTGGTAAGCATTAAAATCAGTTTAATCATGTAACAAAATTATTGAGCACATAAAGCACATCTTAAGCACACTTTGGCTTAATGTTGAGAGGCAGAAATAGAAAGAAATTGGTATACGGTCTGCCACCATCCTTTTCGACCTCATTCTTACCAAAATAACCCCAGTCGAGGCACTGGGTGCCACACAGAAGATAAAACAGACACAAATCTTGTCCTTGCGCAATGTACATTCTAGTGGCAATCTATTAAAAACAGTGACTAAAGGGAAGAAGGTAGAAAATGCGGGGGGTAGTGGTGATAGTGCGTTTTCTAGAGGTTGACCTGGGGAGAGAATGTTTGTAGACATGTTTGAGCAAAGAACTGAAGTCGGAGAAGAAGGGAGCTTAGCCCATGTCTGGGAGAGAGCAGCCCATGAAGATGAAATAACTAGTGTCAAGGCCATGGAGTGAGGTCATCCTGGCAGTGGCAGAGCTGCACAGAGGTCAAGGTGGGTACAGGGAGTAAGGGAAGAGATGAAGCAGAGTTTAAAATCATCATGAAAATTTCAAAAAAGCAGCCTTTTAGACCTCATTCTTACCAAAATAACACTTCTCTGTTTTCCCTCTCCAACGAGATAAAATTAATCAATCAAGGTGCCAGGAGTGTTATTGCTAGAAATTATTACAAATAATACTAAGGGCTCGGCACCCATATCTCAGTGGTTAGGATACTGGCCACATACACCAGCCTGGTGGGTTCAAATCCTGCCAGGGTCTGCTAAACAACAATGACAACTGCAACAACAAAAAATAGCCAGGTGTCGTGGCGGGCGCCTGTAGTCCCAGCTACTTGGGAGGCTGAGGCAAGAGAATCGCCTAAGCCCAAGAGTTGGAGGTTGCTGTGAGCTGTGGAGCCACGGCACTCTACCCAGGGTGACATAGTGAGACTCTGTCTCAAAAAAAAAAAAAAAGAAAGAAAGAAAGAATACTAAGGTCATGGTATCAATCTACTTTCAATTATTGCATTATTATCGTAGTCTCGATAATCACCACCATGACCATTAATAATGCAGCCTTTGCAATTTACATCATCTCATTTGACCTTGTGATAATGCCTGGATAAGGGTTACTGTCCCATGTTGCAGATAAGAACAGTTTTTAGATGCATGATGTGACTTGACCAAAGTTGCTCAACTAGTAAATACTGGAAGAGCATGAACTAGAATCCCAGTGTTATTTTTCCTAAGCCACACAACTTCAACAAAGGCAGCATCTGGTATACTTGCTCAGAACATCTCTATTCTCCATAATTGTCCCCTTTAAGAGGAAAGACATTGCTAACAAAGATTTTTTTACCTAATAAGAAAAAAGTAAGGCCAAGCGCAGTGACTCACGCCTGTAATCCTAACACTCTGGGAGGCCGAGGTGGGTGGATTGCCTGAGCTCAGGTTCAACCAGCCTGAGCAAGAGCAAGACCCTGGCTCAAAAAATAGCGTTGTGGTGGGCGCATGTAGTCCCAGCTACTCGGGAGGCTGAGGCTACTCAAGAGAATCGCTTGAGCCCAAGAGTTTGAGGTTGCTGTGAGCTATGACACCAGGGCACTCTACTGAGAGCGACAAAGTGAGACTCTGTCTCAAATTTTAAAAAGAAAAGAAAAGCTCTGGTTCTCCCGTTCGTCAGACAGCCGCTTCTTCTAGTGCAGCGCCAGCCGCATCCCTGAGGCACCATGGTGAAAGCGAAGGTCGGAATAAACGGATTTGGTCGTATTGGGTGCCTGGTCGTCAGGGCTGCTTTTAACTCTGGCAAA
>CAUYRH010115029.1:0-22699 GCA_963574655.1 Perodicticus potto | reverse complement strand
GTAACAGAACCTCAAAGCTCTTCCTTGCCTGAAATGCTCCTTCCCCAAAAGTTCACATGACCAAGTCCTGGTTGTTCCAGGACTATGCTCAGATGTTACCCTCTTGCCACATTCTTTTCACTATCCACCCTTTTGTACTATTTACATTTTAAACTAAGTGATTGTGTTATCATTTCAAAATAAATACTTTTTAGAAAACGAATGTTATGAATCCTAATATAAAAGACCATCAAAGGCACAAACCTATTGATGAGACAATATGAACAGTGAGATCTCATTTTGTTAAAATAAATATTGTATTTTATTATTTGTTTATTTACTCTGTTGCCCTTGGTTGAGAGTGCCGTGGCATCACAGCTCACAGCAAACTCAAACTATTGGGCTTAAGCAATTCTCTTGCCTCAGCCTCCTGTGTAGCTGGGACTACAGGCACCTGCCACAGTGCCCGACTTTTTTTTGTTTGTAGTTGTCATTGTTGTTTAGCAGGCCCGGGCTGGGTTCAAACCCGCTAGTCCCAGTGTATGTGGCTGGCACCCTAACCCCTGAACTATGGGCACCAAGCTGGGCTCAAGTGATTCTTCTGCTTCAGCCTCCTGAATAGCTGGGACTATAGGCGCCTGCCACAACACCCAGCTATTTTTAAAGACAGTGTCTTGCTCTTGTTAGGCTTATCTTGAACTCCTGAGCTCAAGCAATCTGCCCACCTCCCACAGTGCTGGGATTACAGGCCTGAGCCACCCCCAGGCCTATTTTATTTAATTTTATTATTTATTTACATATTTATTTATTTCAAGACAGAATCTCACTCCTTGCCAAGGCTAGCCTTGTTGTGACTAGCCTCACAACAATCTCAAACTTCTGGGTTCAAGGGATCCTCTTGCCTCAGCTCCACCATGACACCCAGCTAATTTTTCTATTTTTAGTAGAGATGGGGTCTCACTCTTGCTCAGATTATTCTCAAACTCCTGAGTTCAAGGGATCCTCCTGCCTCAGCCTCCCAGAGTGCTAAGATTACAGGTGTGAGTCACTGCACATAACCCCCTTGCCTTTTTTTTTGAGATGCAGTGGCATCATCATAGCTCACTGAAGCCTGGAATTCCTGGGCTCAGACAATCTTCCTGCCTCAGCTGGGACTACAGGTGTACACCGCATGCCCAACTAATTTTTTTCTTTTTCTTTCTATCTTTTTTTTTTTTTTTGGTAGAGACAGAGTCTCACTTTATTGCCCTTGGTAGAGTGTGGTGGCCTCACAGCTCACAGCAACCTCCAGCTCCTGGGCTTAGGCAATTCTCTTGCCTCAGCCTCCCAAGTAGCTGGGACTACAGGTGCCCGCCACAACACCCGGCTATTTTTTTATTGCAGTTCTGCTGGGGCCGGGTTTGAACCCACCACCCTTGGTATATGGGGCCAGCGCCCTACTCACTGAGCCACAGGTGCCGCCCTAATTTTTTATTTATTTATTTATTTATTTACTTTTGCAGTTTTGGCCGGGGCTGGGTTTGAACCCACGACCCCTGGTATATGGGGCCGGAGCCCTACCCTTGAGCCACAGGCGCCGCCCTAATTTTTTTATTTTTTATAGAGATGTGAGAGATGTGGTCTTTCCCAGGCTGATGTTTCCTGGCCTCAAGTGATCCTCCTTCCTCAGCCTCCCAAAATTCTGGGATTCTAAATGTGATTTTTTTTTTGCAGTTTTTGGTCGGGGCTGGGTTTGAACCCACCACCTCCGGTATATGGGGCCGGCACCCTACTCCTTTGAGCCACAGGTGCTGCCCTGATTTTTTTTTTTTTTTAAGACAGAGTCTCACTTTGTCGCCGTCAGTAGAGTGCTGTGCTGTCACAGATCACAGCAACCTCAGACTCTTGGGCTTAAGCGATTCCTTGTCTCAGCCTCCCAGTAGCTGGGACTACAGGTGCCCACCACAATGCTCAGCTATTTTTTTGTTGCAGTTGTCATTGTTGTTTAAGCAGGCCCGGGCCAGGTTCGAACCCTTCAGCTTCGGTGCATGTGGCCGGAGCCATAACCACTGAGCTATGGGCACCGAGCCAACTTTTCTCCTTTCTTTTTTTTTTTTGTTCAGACATAGTCCCACCCTATGCCCCTGAGCAGAGTGTAGTGGGTGTGGTAGCTCACTGCAACCTCTGACTCAGGCTGTGGTCATCCCGCTGCCTCAGCCTATGGAAGCCGCTGGGAAGCGCTGGCTCCAGCGCTGCCCGGCTGGGTTTTTACATTTTTTTTGTTTGTTTGTTTTTGTAGAGACAGAGTCTCACTTTATTGCCCTCGGTAGAGTGCCATGGCGTCACACAGCTCACAGCAACCTCCAATTCCCGGGCTTAGGCGATTCTCTCGTCTCAGCCTCCCGAGTAGCTGGGACTACAGGCGCCTGCCACAACGCCTGGCTATTTTTCTGTTTTGCAGTTCTCCTGAGGCTGGGTTTGAACCCACCACCTTCGGTATATAGGGCCAGCGCCCTGCTCCATGAGCCACAGGCGCCGCCCGGGTTTTTACATTTTTTTTCATGAGTCGGGGTCTCACTCTCACTCAGGCGAGTCTCCAACTCCTGAGCTCAAGCAATTCTCCCTCCTCAGCCTCCCACAGTGCTGGGATCACAGGCGTGAGCCACTGCCCCTGGCTAATTTTTTTTTTTTTTTGCAGTTTTTGGCTGGGGTCGGGTTTGAACCCGCCACCTCCGGCATATAGGGCCGGTGCCCTAGTCCTTTAAGCCACAGGCGCCACCCTAGCTTTCTTATATACTAGTTAACGTGAATTCTTTCTGGACACCAGCACTATACTAAGACCTTTACGTGATTCTTCTCTCATTAATCCTCATGTCTCCCTGTGAGGAAGGATCTGTTCTGAGATCCTTTCTCAGGGGAGGCAACAGAGGCCTGTTGGGAGAAGTGGCTTAGTCACCAGGCCAGGCCCTAAGCCACTCCTGGGCCCTGTCCCCATCTGGCCTGTGCCCTGTGAGGTGACTGAGATCATCTAGTTATTGGGGCCCTGGCCTTGAGCTAGCTCAGAAAGAGTCCCCATGGCTGGCAAGGAGCCCTGTGAAATGCCATCACCCTCCAGCCCCTGGGGATGTCCCCCCAGTTGTGTCTCCCCCAGTGTGGGGAGACAGGACTCGCTCCAAAATTGACCTGCCAGGTGGCTCTGGACAAGTAACCTCATCTCTCCAGGGTCTTCTTGTCTCTAATGTGAAGGGGCCTAGATGACCTCAAAGGGGTCACTCTTCCCTAACTCTGGCCATCTGGGGACCCTCCTCTGCTGTCTGGGGGAAGGTTCGGTCTGTTCCAAGGGTCTGGAGTGCTGGAGGAGCTGTGTCCTTGCACTGTCCTGTAGTCCCCATCCCAGAGGAGGAAACAGAGGCCTGGGGAGGCCAAGGCACTTGCCTGGTGTGCCATCAGGGTGAGTTCAGATCTGCCTGGACCCTGCAGCCGAGCCCAGGGCTCTGGACCTGGGGCTCCCCTCTGTGGCCCTTCCCTCCCCCCGCCTCCAGGAGCAAGGTGGAAGGTCCAGGGGCTGACTCTGCAGCTGCCCAGCTGGCTGGCCTCCCCTCACTGAACCCCATTTCCTATCTGTAAAGCAAGGTCACAGTGGTCCCCAACTCAGAGTGCTACAAAAAGGCTGAACGAGAAGGCGTTGGACCCAGAGCACAGAGCAGGGCTCCCACGCTAGAGCTGAGTGCAGACATCTCCAAACTGCTAAGTCCTGACGTCCTCCTCCCCTTACCTTTCGGAGCTAAGAGATGCAGATAATAGTGGCCCTGCCTCCTGGGGCACAAGGTTCAGCCCCTGTAAAGACCCCTCTTTAAGAGTTTCCCCAAATCATACAGAGTGAGGGTGGAGCAGTGCAGCCTCAGAGTCCCTGAAGCCCTCCCACATCTGGAGCAAGGTTCATGGATGATAAAGCCCCTCCTGTGTCCCTCCAAAGTGTGGGACTATTGTCATTGCTGATGACCTCTGAATCCCTGAAGGATATTTATTCCCATTGCACAAAAGAAACTAAGGCTTAGACAGGGCCACCTGCCTCAGGTCTCCAAGTTCTCCTACCTGGAAAGAGCCCATTTTAGCTGAGAAAGGTCGTGCATGTGGGCCCTGCTGCTCCATGGCTGCTTCCCACCACAACTGCTCAGCCACTGGCCAGGAGGTAGCCAAGGACCTGGCACCTTTCATCTCTCAGTTTCCTGATCCCTCCCTGGGCAGGACACAAAGTGACGCATATGTGCACAGTTTTGGACACTTCTGCCAAACCAGCTTTGCCCCGGCGTCAGCAGGGCCACCTTCCCGTCTGGCCAGGCCAGGGGCCAGAGAGGGCAGCATGAGCTGGGAGAGTCCCAAGACCTCCCCCACGTGGATAGGACTAGTTTTACCTGATAGGTTCCTGCCCGCACTCTGGGATCAGCCCAGGGAATTCTTGAGCCAGGGAGGCTTCCAGAGTTTGGGACTCAATCTCCTCACAAGTTAAATAACAACTGGGTGGAGGTTAAAGTTGAGCAGGCAGGATCGGAGGGGGCAGGGAGGGAGTGTGTTCCGGAGACTTGGCTTTATCAGGCCTCCTTTCCAGCCCTCCTTACCACAGCCCTCCTACCCTGACTGTTAGGACCTGTTTTGCCCTTGTCTTGCCAGGCTGGGATCCTGGGAGTGAGGGGTGGACACAGGGCACTGCATGGGCACAGGGAGCCCTTGACTTGAGTCCATGTCTACTGGAGAAGAGGCTTTGTTTCACCAAGCCATTTCCTCCAAAAGAAGTCAGGATGCAGAACCCAGTCCCTGGCCTGCAGGTGGCATCAACAGCATGTCCCAAGGAGCCAGAGAAAGCCTTCAGAGTGTGTACCCTCTATTGGGTCATCTGGTCATTCATCTATTTGCTGACTGACTCCACTGTACCCGAGACTCTCACATTCGGGCACTACCTTGGTGCTGGGAGTGTGAACACCCCCTGCCACCCCAAGACCCTGCCCTCTGGAAGCCTTTACTCTGAGCCACACTCTTCCTCCACAGGGGACACCACACCCATGTGACATCAAAGTTGAAGCTACCCAGTCCCAGTTCTTGCCAGGGTGGACTTTGGTGAAGAGGGTGGTGGGGATGAGCTTGGAACCAGCAGCTCCAGGTTTAGAGCCAGATTTGCTTGATTTTGTAGCTCAGTTGGCCAGGCGCTGGCCATATACACCAAGGGTGGCAGGTTCAAACCCTGCCCAGGCCAGCTAAAACAACAATGACAATTACAACAACAACAACAAAAATAGCCAGGCATTGTGGCGGGCATCTGTAGTCCCAGCTACTTGGGAGGCTGAGGCAAGAGAATCACTTAAGCCCAAGAGTTTGAGGTTACTGTGAGCTGTGACGTCGCAGCACTCTACCCAGGGCAATAGCTTGAGACTGTCTCAAATATATATATATATATGGAGCAGCACCTGTGGCTCATGGAGAAGGGTGCTGACCCCATATACCGAAGGTGGCGGGTTCAAACCCGGCCTCGGCAGAACTGCAAAACAGAAAAATTGCTGGGCATTGTGGCGGGCGCCTGTAGTCCCAGTTACTCAGGAGGCTGAGGCAAGAGAATCGCCTAAGCCCAGGAACTGGAGGTTGCTGTGAGCTGTGCAACACCACAGCACTCTACCGAGGGGAATAAAGTGAGACTCTGTTTCTACAAAAAAAAAAAAAAAAATATATATATATATATATATGTATGTATATATATGTATGTATATGTATATATGGTTCAAGGTGGCTTGCCACTGTAGCTCGGTGGTTAGGGTGCCGGCCACATACACCAGGGCTAGTGGGTTCAAACCTGGTCTGGGCCTGCTAAACGACGACAACTGCAGCAAAAAAAAAAAAAAAGCAAAAGTTGGGCGTTGTGGCAGGTGCCTTTAGTCCCAGCTACTTGGGAGACTGAAGCAAGAGAATCACTTGAGCCCAAGAGTGAGCATGTGATCTTATTTTCGCTGTGAGCTATGATGCCACAGCACTCTACCAAGGGCAACAAGTGAGACTCATAAAATATGGTTTAATTGCATGAGTAAAAATATTAAGTACAGCTGGGTGTGGTGGCTCAAGCCTGTAATCCTAGCACGCTGAGGTGGGTGGATTGCTTTAGCTCAAGAGTTCAAGACCAGCCTGGCGCAAAAGTGAGACCCCGTCTCTGAAAAATAGCCAGGCATTGTGGTGGGCACCTGTAGTCCCAGCTACTTGGGAGGCTGAGGCAAGTGAATTGCTAGCCCAGGAGTTTGAGGTTGCTGTAAACTATGACACCCCAGCACTCTACCCAGGGAGACAAAGTAAAACTCTGTCTCAAAAAAACAAAAAAAGAGGCTTGGCGCTTGTAGCTCAAGCGGCTAAGGCATCAGCCACATACACCAGGAGCTGGTGGGCATGAATCCAGCCCAGGCCTGCCAAATAACAACTACAACCAAAAAATAGCCAGGTGTTGTGATGGGCGCCTGTAGTCCCAGGTACTTGGGAGGCTGAGGCAAGAGAATCGCCTAAGCCCAGGAGTTGGAGGTTGCTGTGAGCTGTGACGCCACGGCATTCTACCCAGGGCAACAGCTTGAGGCTCTGTCTCAAAAAAAAAAAAAAAATTATATATGTGTGTGTGTGTGTGTGTATATATATATAAAGTAAGGAAATAGGAGAAAGCACCAAGCAGCAGCATAAAAGACTGATCCAACCATTCCCCACAGAGCTCTCTGAAGGCTTCCCAGTCTTTGGCACTTTTGCACACGTCACACCCCATGGCTCCATTTCTCCTGGAATCCCTGCTTCCAGGTCACCCTGACTTGTCTCAGCTGCCCACTAATTACCATCTTATTCCATTTTGTTTCTACAGAACTTACTCCATCAGACCAATCTGAACCTACAAGGATGTGAGTTCCACAGGGATAGTGTAGGTCACTGTTTTATTCCCAGCTGTATTACGTCTAGAACAGTTTGGCCCATTGAAGATACACCCAGCAAATATATGTTGAAGAATAAAACCATCAAAGTTGTAGTGAGGATTCAATGAGATAAGAGACTACCATTGTGCAATTGCTCATGAGAAACTTTTTTTTTTTTTTTTTTTTCAGACAGAGCCTCAAGCTGTCACCCTGGATAGAGTGCTGTGGCATCACAGCTCACAGCAACCTCCAATTCCTGGGCTCAAGCGAGTCTCTTGCCTCCGTCTCCCAAGTAGCTGAGACTACAGGTGCCCGCCACAACGCCCGGCCATTTTTTGATTGCAGCCGTCATTGTTGTTTGGTGGGCCTGGGCTGGATCCGAACGTGACTGGCGCCTTAGCCCGTTGAGCCACAGGCACCGAGCCATGAGAAACTTAAGTGGAATTGCTGAGCCAAAGAACGAGAACCTTTTGATCTTTAGGCCAGCCCTATGAGTTTTACATCCGTTATCTATCATTTAACACCTGTCCATTACCATCAGGACACCTCACTGTGGCTTTAATTTGGACTTCATTACTAGTTGCAATGGGTTGAACAGTGCCCACCCCAAATTCAAGTCCTCCCAAAAGCTCAGCATGTAATCTTATTATTATTTTCTTTTTAAGAGACAGGGTCTTACTTTATGGCCCTCGGTAGTGCGCTGTGGTATCACAGCTCACAGCAACCTCCAACGGTTGGGAAGTGTTTCTCTTTCCTCAGCCTCCTGAGTAGCTGGGACTACCGGCACCCACCACAACGCCTGGCTATTTTTTTGTTGCAGTTTGGCCAGGGCTGAGTTTGAACCCGCCACCCTTGGTATATGGGGCCAGGGCCCTAGCCACTGAGCCACAGGCACCGCCCTCAGCATGTGGTTTTTTTTTTTAAGAGATGAGGTCTCGGCTCGGCACCTGTGGCTCAACGGGCTAAGGCGCCAGCCACGTATACCTGAGCTGGCGGGTTCAAATCCAACCCGGGCCCGCCAAACAATGACTGCTGCAACCAAAAAATGGCCCGGCATTGTGGTGGGCGCCTGTAGTCCCAGCTACTTGGGAGGCAGAGGCAGGAGACTCACTTGAGCCCAGGAGTTGGAGGTTGCTGTGAGCTGTGATGCAACAGCACTCTACCCAGGGTGACAGCTTGAGGCTCTGTCTCAAAAAGAAAAAAGAGATGAGGTCTCGCTCTGGCTCAGGCTGGTATTGAACCTGTGATCTCAGGCAATCCACCCACCTTGGCCTCCCAAGTGCTGGGATTACAGGCATGAGCCATCACACCCAGCCCTCAGCACGTGATCTTAATTGAAAAGTCTTTACAGATGTAATTGGTTAAGATGAGGTCATAGTGGGTCAGGGTGGAGCTAAATCCAATGACTGGTGTCCGCAGGAGACACAGAGGCCTAGCAAGGTGGCTCACACCTATAATCCCATCACATTGGGAGGCAGAGACAGAAGCATTGCTTGAGGCCAGGAATTTGAAACCAGTCTTGTTTCTACAAAGAAATGGAAAAATTAGCCCTGTGTGATTGTGCTCACCTGTAGTCCCAGCTACTCCAGAGGCTGAGGCAGGAGGATCACTTGGGCCCAGGAGTTGGAGGGTGCAATGAGCTATGATACCACTGCACTCCAGCCTGAGCCACAAGAGCCAGACCCTGCCTCAAAAAAAAAAAGACAGAATCCCAGACAGAATGTCATATTTAGACAGGCAGAGACTGAAGTGATGCATAAACCAGTCAAGGGCTGCCAGCAGCTACCAGAAGGTAGGAGACAAGAACAGATGCTTCCTTACAACCTCCAGAAGGAACCAAACCTGCTACCTATAGATGTTGGACGTCTACCCTCCAGATCTGACAGAATAAATTTGTTACTTTTATGCAAGCACGGGCTGTAGCCGTTTGTTGTGGCAATCCCAAGAAAATTAATACACATTACCAAAAATTTCTCTTTACTTTCACTAGTCCTTTTTCGTAAAGTTGTGATTTGGGTCAATTTCTAGGACGACAGTCCTGGGGAAAGGTTTCACCAACCTTTCTTCCTGGTCCCCCTTCAAAAGGTCCCAGCCTGTAACAGAATGCAAAGCATTTACCTCAAACACACCTGTCCCCAATTTAAGGCTCATAGGGTATGTGCTCAGAATGTGCTGCTGTTTTTTGTTCCGCCCACCCCTTACCCTGCTCCAAGATACTGCCACCTCCCCAAACCCTGATCCTTCAACTCCTCTGCCCACTTCCTGTCACCTGTCCTGCACCCTCCTCTACCCAGAAGCTTGGGGCACTGTCAAGTTAACAGATCTAACCGTCACTCCCGTGATTAACAGCCTTCTGTAGGCCCCTCTGAGTCAAGTTTGAACGTGTGTCTGTCAGCTGCAGTGGACTGTCCACCCAGGTCACCACTGCAGACGTCCTGAGACCCCTTCATTTGACACTGAGCAGAGGAATAAAGGAGCATCACAGGAAGTGTTCTGGAAGGTGCCCACAAGGAAAAAAAACTACAAAAAACCCTTTGCAATCACGTAAGGAAACATGAAATGGGACAAAAAGGTGAGTCAAGAGTTCCAGTGACTTGAGAAATCAAATTCACTGTCAGGCCCAACCTAAATGGCTATGGGGGTTGGGGTGGAGGTGCAGGGTAGACAGGGTGGGTGCTCTCTGAATATAGAACAGAACACACAGCCACTCACTGGGGAAAAAAGTCAACTTTTAATTGTAACTGACCTAACTGCATCCAGGAATGCCTCTAAACTACTAAACAAAATAAACACGATAAAATTCACCTATTCAAGAAACGGAGTTTTTGCCAACCCCAAGGTTTCACAGCTTAGGCTAAGAACAGCCCATTCCCTAGGCTGGCCCTGTTCCCATACAAGTTTCTCATCCCAAGAAAAGGCTGGGGATGAGCCAGGGACCTATCCCCTTCTCTCATCATGCTGAGAGCTCTTACAAAGTCACTAGTGGGTAAGCCTCTCCTCCCACCCAACTCTTGTCCTAAGGTAAACGGACTCTCTGGGCATCATCCAGAAAGCCAGGAGCCAAGCAGCCCCAGTGCCCTCCTGGCCCTTTAGCCAATGCTTCATTCCAGTCCACTCAGCTGGTTGTTCCCAGTGCCCAGAGTAGGGATAAATAAAATATGCACTAGAGAAAAAAACTCAAAATGCCTCATCATCTCCACATAGCAGAAGTAAAAATAAAACACCCTAGTGAAAGCACCGGCCCTCAGAAGACACGCTCAAACTCTGTCTGGTTGGTAGTGGCAGGATTGCGGTTCTGGTTGGTGGACTGCTGGGTGATCTGGCTACCCTTTCGGCGTGGTGGCGCCAGGTACTCAAACATAGATGTCAGGTGGGTGGACAGCATGCCCTTGAGGTCTGAAGGCATGGGATCAGACCAGAAGAAGTCATGGTTGAGGGCGTCATCACTGTCGATGCGCTGTGCAGGATCCAGCACCAGCAACTTGTCAATGAGGTCCAGTGCATAGGGGTCACGCACGTAGGCCTTCAGCCTGTCCTTCACCTTCCGCTTCTGGCCTTTGACCAGTTCCAGCTTCTCATATAGCTCATACTTGTCCACATTTGGCCACACCTAGGAGGGAGGGGCAGTGAGACAGGATGGAGTTCGGTCAGAAAGGGCAGGGCCTTGGTAAGTACCTAAAGGGATAGAACCAACTTCTCCACTGAGGATCCTAGACCACCCAGCAGGATTCCATCTCTCCAGACAGAGTGAAAGCAGCAGAGTTCTCCCACAGATGTGGCACACAATACATGCCAGCCCTTTTAAATACTACCTGTACTGTGGATACCAACCCTGATAAAGGTACATCTCTGTTTCAAAGAGAAACCTGGGACAGACGGCTCACACCTATAAATCCTAGCACTCTGGGAGGCTGAGGTAGGTGGATCCCTGGAGCTCAGGAGTTTGAGACCAGCCTGAGCAAGAGTGAGGCCCCTGTCTCTACTAAAAATGAAAACCTGGGGGCAGCACCTGTGGCTCAAAGGAGTACGGCGCTGGCCCCATATACCAGAGGTGGCGGGTTCAAACCCAGCGCCAGCCAAAAACTGCAAAATAAAAAATAATAATAAAATAGCCGGGTGTTGTGGTGGGTGCCTGTAGTCCCAGCTACTTGGGAGGCTGAGGCAAGAGAATCGCTTAAGCCCAAGGGTTGGAGATTGTTGTGAGCTGTGATGCCATAGCACTCTACCAAGGGCGACTTAATAAGACTCTGTCTCAAAAAAAGAAAAAAGAAAACCTGAAGCAAGAGGATCGCATGAGCCCAAGAGTTTGAGGTTGCTAAAACGTCATCACACTCTACCAAGGGCAATACAATAAAATGAAACTGTCTCAAAAAAAAAAACAAAAAACAAAGAGGAACCTGGCCCTGATCCTAATGCCTTGCCCAAGGCCACAGAACTGAGGATAGCATAGCCTCTGAGGCTTTCAAGAGCAGGCCCTGTCCTTCTCCCAGCCTCCTTGCTGGAGAGCTTTCCCTCTGTTCCACTCTACTCCTCTGCCAAGGAGACTTAGATCTCTAGGAATGAGGGATCCAGGTTGTTTGGCCACATACCTCAGGGGTGATGGAGCCACAGAGCTGGCTGATAAGGGCGAGCTGGTGTTGTTCCGTGTTGCCCTGCATGATAGGGCTGCGAGTCCACATCTCCGCCATGATGCACCCAGCACCCCACAGGTCAATGGGGGGGCCGTAGTCCCGCTCCCCTGGGAAGAAGAGCGCACCAGGAGGGCCCCTTGAGCCCAATAGCCTCCTGAGGCTCAGTGCCCCAGGGCTGGTAGCTCAAGAAGCCCTGGCAGCGGAGGGCTGTGGCCAGGTATATGCCTGGTCCCTGCCCCCCTCTGCCCGCTCGGGAGTCCTCACCGAGCAACAGCTCCGGGGGCCGGTACCAGAGTGTCACCACACGGTTGGTGTATCGGTTGGGCTGGCTGTTCTTAGCCAGGCTGAAGGCCCGGGCCAGCCCAAAATCTGCCAGCTTCAGGACCCCATCACGAGTGATGAGCACATTAGCAGCCTTCATGTCCCTGTGCAGAATCTGCAGAAGGGCAAGAGGGAACGCTCAGCTGGGTTTGGACGCGCTGTCTAGCCACACCTCCTGGCAGTAGGAACAATGGCCAGCCCATGGTTTCTCCTCCCCTCCTCTGGTTCCCACCTTATTCCTGTGGATGTAATAGAGGCCATTAAGCAACATCTGCATCACCCTCTTGATCTCAGACAGCGTGAACTTGACCAAAACATTGCTCAAGAGTCCAGCAAGGTCATGCTCGCAGAAATCAAACACCAGGTATATACTGCCCTTGCAGCGGTTATAGGGAGAAGCTGAGGCAGGAAGGGTATGAAAAATAAAAAGTCAAAACCACCACACTCAACTCACTTTCCCACAACTCTCTCCAACCCACAGACACCCGTGCCCTCCAGAGTATCCAAGTACATTCCTTCACTTTGGTAAAATATTTTCTGGGCCAGTTGCTATGTGGCAGGCCCCAGGGAAGCAACAGCTGCGATAAAAGAGGACCAGAGAAAGCAGTCACCACTGGTGTACAGGTCTGAGTTAAGAAGAGGCAGTTTAAGTGTTTCTGGTTCTAACTTTGCAAACAATACCTTAGGCTACTAAGAACTATCATCCTGTCATAAGATGCAAACAACTTACCTTTGGTTCGGCAAATCTCAATCAAGTTGACAACATTCTCATGTTTTAGGAGCTGGAGTATCTTGATCTCCCGCAAGGCTGTAATGGGGAACTGGGTGGGAGAAAGAGCAGAGGTTAAGACTGAGAGGGCCGGAGGATCCCGTAGCTCAGTGGGTAGGGTGCCAGCCACATACACTGAGGCTGGCAGGTTTGAACCTGGCCCAGGCCAGCTAAATAACAATAACAATATGACAAGAAAAATCTGGGCATCTCAGGAGGTTGAGATAAGAGAATCACTTAAGCCCCAGTTTGAGGCTGCTGTGAACTGTAATGCCACGGCACTCTACCCAGGACGACACAGTAGGACTGTCTCAAAAAAAGAAAAAAAGGCAAGACTGAGAGAGGCTGGCTCTGGGGTCTACATTAAGAGATACAGGACGGTGCCTGTGGCTCGGTGAGTAGGGCGCCGGCCCCATATACCCAGGGTGGCGGGTTCAAACCTAGCCCCAGCTGAACTGCAACAAAAAAATAGCCGGGTGTTGTGGGAGACAGAGTAAAACCATAGGCTCTGAAATAAGCTGTCTCAGAAAGCTTATCTATAAAATGGGCATAACAATAGTATGCATGCTTCAAGGAGTTAGTTTAAGACAACGAAAAAGAAACAGCAATATTTCAAACACTTTACTACTGGTTCCCCAGTCTCAATCTTCAAACTTTACTTCTATGGCTCTTTTGTTGGCAACAAAAGTTATGATTAAAACGTCTTGCGACCAGGCACAGTGGCTCATACCTATAATCCTAGCACTCTGGAGGGTGAGGCCAAGCAGGAGTTTGAAATCAACCAGAGCAAGAGGAGACCCTGTGTCTACTATAATAGAAAAATTGGCCAGTTGTGGTGCTGGGTGCCTGTATGCCCAGCTACATAGAAAGTGAGGCAGGAGGATCACTTGAGCCCAGGAGTTTGAGGTTGCTGTGAGCGAGGGAGATGCCATGGTACTCTATCTAGCCTGGGCAACAGAGTGAGACTGTTTCAAAAAAAAAAAAATTCCTTGCTAAAGCAGGAAAAGAAAGGTTTCTGGAAAGCTGGACTAGAGCTAAGTAAGATGGGGTGAGGGAAAGACCGCTCCTTTTAAATACAATAAATAATTGAGCATTAGTCACTTTTTAAAAAATCAAGCACAAATACTTCTGTTACCTTAAACAAAATTAAACACTAAGAAAAAAAATATTTAAAATTGTCCTAACTTTGGGAACTAAGGTGCACTCAACGCAAGAATAAGCTCCCCACCTCAACCACATTTACCTAAAAAGGAAACATCAAATGCTTCAGAGTACTTGATTTAAAAGATTCAGGATTGGGAATCAACCTCCTTACAATATGGAAATTTCCCAACTACAACAGACACATAGTTGAATCTCAACCTGAGACACCTGGAAAAACCAGGGTAAAAAAAACCAACCTGATGTTCAGGACAGTTGCCTGGCCCACGCCCCCAATCTGTACTCACCCCCTCCTTCTCATTCTCCATCAGCACCTTCTTCAGAGCCACCTTCTGGCCGGTCTTGCGGTGCTTGGCCTTAAACACCTCCCTGCAGACGAAGAGGAAGACCCAAGAGAGCTCAGCAGGCTGTTTCTGCAGGGCTCGCCCCTCCCCCGCTAGAGGAAGAAGGGCAAGAAAGAAGCGACTCCCTGGGCGGGGCGGGGCCGAGTACCCGGGGCACGTGGCTACCCCACCACCCTGTTATCTCCAGGGTCTTTCGGAGCCTCGGCTTCCTTCCTTCAGTTCCTTCTCCTCAGTCAGGCGTCTCTCGGAGAGATCCCGTTCCTTTCCAGGTGCCTCTTTGCAACCCCTCCCAGCCCCCCACCAAGAGCCTCAGGCTCCTCCCAGCCAGCCGGCTCCGCGAGGCCAGGGTGGGGTGCAGCGCGGCCTAGAAAGACTAGTGGACAAGCTTGGGGATGAGCGGCTTCTCGTTCACCTCGGGCTGGGCCCCAGACGTCCCGACGTTCACCCTGAGGGTTGCAGCCCCAGGGCTCCCAGCCCCGAGGGGCCTAGCCTTACCCAAAGGTGCCTTGGCCGATCTTAGCGAGCTTCTCATATTTGGTCACCTCGTCACAAAAGGGACACTCCACTGAGTCGTACTGCTTTGCCATGGCCGCCTCCAGCGCGCCGCCGCCACCCCCAGCCGCCGCCGCCGCCGCTGCTCCCGCTCCGGGTCCCGCCGCCGCGCTCCAGGCCCCTCCGCGGCCGCGCCACTTCCGCCTCCACGGCCACTTCCGGCCTCGCGGCGCCGGTCCCACCTCTTCCGTCCTCCGTCCGCCGCCAGGCCCCCTGGGACTTGTAGTTCCCGGGAGGCCAGGAGGAGCTGGAGCTGCAGAGGCGCCTCCGCCGCCGCCGCCGCTGCCCCCGCCTCCGCCACCGCCACTGGTGGCGGCAGCCCCGATCGGGGGTGCGGGGAGCCGGGGCGCCAGGGCTGGGGCTCGAGGTGGTGCGTCCCGCTGCATCGGCCCGGGCCGCCGCCGCTGCCGAAGCTGCTGCCGCTCTGGCGCCCGATCCGGGGCCAGCCGCAGTGCCCTGCTCCTCCTCCTCCGACGGCGCCGCCTCCGCCGGCTGCGCGGGGCGGCAGGCAGGGGGGCGGCCCCCAAGCCGCGGCCTGGGGGCTCCCTGGTCTGGCCCGGGCCCGGGGCGGCCGGGCGAGGGGGCGAGACTGGAAGAGCCGACTAGGAGGCGGCCCGTGAGCCCGGGAGGGGGCGCGTTATATAGGGGGAGGTGCCCCGGCCTCGCCCTCCCCTCCCCCTCCGCCCGTCCCCTCCCTCCTCCCTCCCACCCTCCGCGGCCGCACCTGACGCCGCTGCTGCCGCCGCCACCGCCCTCCCGCCCGCCCGCTCACTGTCCGCCGGCCGCCCTCGGCGCGTCACCGCCCGCGGCCCCTCCTCCGCCTTCGGAGGTGGGGCCCCGCGCTCGACACCTGGCTGTGGAGCGCCCCGCCGCGTGCCTCAGTGTACCCCCACACGCCTACTGCCGCGGGGAGCCCTTCCCTCCCCATCTCGGAGTGTCCTTTAGAGGCAGAGGCGGGAGGTGTGGAGAGAGCGTGCTCGGGACATGGAAGGAGAGAACGGCCCCCGCCGCTGCCGCCTCCAGTGCCCGCCACCCGCCGTTGACATAGCAACCGACGGCCACCAGGGGGCGCAGCGACACTGGAGGCGTCGAGCAACCAACGCTAGGGCCTTGTATCCTTGGACTCCCGGTTCCCAGGGAGGCTTAAATGAGACCACAAGACTTCCGCCTCCGCCTAGCTGCGCCAGAGCTGGTCCGGCCGGGTTAGTAATCACAAGAAATCGCTGCCGTTGTTTTCAGCACCCGGGTATGCTCAGGAAGTGCTGGGTGTTCTTGCTGAATCCTGAACCAACAGACCCCATAGTCAGGATAACTAACCCATTTTGCAGAAGAGGACGTTGAGGCTCAAAGAGATGAGGTCATTTGCCCAAGATGACACAGTGACAAAGCTGGAACTTGAACTTGGTCTGTCTGAATGTGAAGAGGATTCTCGTAACCTAGGCTATTTGCAGTTAGGCCAGGAGGCCAGCTATCCTTATGCAGGCACCAAGCCCACCATTCACCCAACAAGCTGGCACCCTACTGGCCTTGTGCCCCTTGTTCGGCTTCTTCCTGGCTCCAGAAGCCTCCCGATTCTTCCTCCAGCTCCGCCCAATGTCAGCCCCAGCGAAGCTCTTTTCTGCCTCCTCTGCACCCCTTGGATCTGTCTGCCTCTCTGCAACCCTCTGCCAATGGATCCTGAGGTCTCCCCCACCCCCCAGTCTGGCTTCTCCATCTGGCCCCCTCACAGCATCGGCCAGATTATTCCAAATTGTAGTCTGCATTGTGCAAGGAAAGCTTGCATGGGACATTGGAGGTTTTTTACAGTTGGTCACCCCAGGCTGTGGCCATGCAAATCTCTGTACTATTTCCCCAAGCCTTTCTGCTCTGAGGGCTGTGCTCACCTTATTGCCCACTGCTCCCTCTGCAGGACTCTCTCTACCTGCAGGAAACCCTTGGGGTTGCTGCCCCACTCTTACCCTATACTGTGTGGCCCTAAAGACTTCTCTTAGGAGGAGGCAGCAATCGCTTTGGTAAGTCTGCTATCCCGAGTGGTCCTGTTCTGAGGGAGGGACTAACAGGCCAGGCTGAGGAGGAGGGAGCCCTCTCCTGAGGTACTGAGGGGCCAGAGGTTTTTAGGGAGTTGAGTATTATGTGAGGATGTGATCAAAGACCATTGCATGGGTACACTGTGCATTAGAAGCAAGGAGACTGTTGGCTAAGTTATGGGTGGGAATGTGAAAATAATACTGCAGGAAAATAAGTATAAGCCCTATACTTTGTGAGAATTACCTTCATTCTGATTCAACCACATGGGGTGTATACTATTGTCACCTCCATTGTACACATAAGGATACTGAGACTCAGAGATGACATCACCTGACTAGTGGCCTTACGAGTATTTGAACCAGGTCAGTCTGGCACAAACTTCAAGCAGTTCCCCATGTCAGGGTCCTGCCCATTTGGCCTAGGGGAAGAGCTAGGGCAGCACCAATGGTCTGGACAGAAGTGCTGGGGGACTTCTCAAAAGCCACTACTATCTGACTTTTGGGACAGGACCTGCTGCCTTTCCCACAAGCTGTCCCTAAGTCACATCCTGTGGGCAGAAGCCCTAGCGGAGCTTCCGGTGGTGTTGTCACCTACACCCTACCATCCTTGGTCTGAACCCTGACATCTGCTAGCCACTTCCCCTTGAAGCCTTGAGCCCTCAGCCCTGCCTGGGGGAGGAAGACAGCCAGGCAGGCAGGAGAGATCAAGAACCCTTTGAAAGACTGCCAAGATTGCCTAGGCCTGGCTTGTCACTCAAGGTTGGCATAATCCAGGTGTAATCAAGAAAAAATTAGTGGGTGGCACCTGTAGCTCAAGGAGTAGGGCGCCGGCCCCATATACCGGGAGTGGCAGGTTCAAGCCCAGCCTCGGCCAAAACTGCAAAAAAAAAGAAGTGAGTTTCCACTGACTCCTTGACTTCTGTTCTGCTAGTTGGGGGAAATGTTTCCTGCCTGCCATGGATTGGCTAAGCTGGCAAGGCTGGACACATCTCTGGTCCTCAGTAAATGTGTGCTAGTTGAGTGGCCAGGCCCTGAGAGAGCTGTTGATTCTGCTGCCATATAATAGGGAAACTGAGGCATAAAGCAGGAAAGGGAGCTGCTGGACAGCTGCTTGACCCTGGCCTGGATGGTCTGTTTTCCTCCCTTGAGCAGGGATGGGGAGGGGAGAATATGGAGAGAAACAGAAGACAGGTGCAGGGCAGGCTGCTCTTGGCTGCTGGTGCATCCAAAGAGACAGGGTATGACTGGATAGGAGGGTACTGGTCAGAGAATGGCTGGGTGATGCCTGCATCCCTCTAAAGCCATGCCAGTTCTGCCCACACTAACAGGGAACAAATTTATAGCACCCCTCTTAGGAGGTGTCTACAATTGGGTTCAAGTTACAGAAGAAGAAACTGAGGCCCAGAGTAGTCAATGGCCTGCTCAAGGCCACACAGCCAGGAAGCTCTGGATCTGGGATTCAAAGCCAAGTCTCTTTGCTCTCAAAGCCCAGAGTCATTTATCATCACCCTACACTGCCCTGGATGCCAGACAACCAAGTCGACTGAGGGGAAAGCATCTATTGAGCACCTCTGGTATGGCCCCCACGTAGTTGGGAGTCAGTATAGATGGGTATGGCCCATTTCTCTTTTGAAAGACTTGAGGTCTCCTTGGATTATGCAAATAAAGACACAAATGAATGAAATACTAATGATATTTTCAGTGTAAACATTTTATTTTGCTGCCATGAGATCATGTGAGGGATGTTATGTTTGCCTTATTTTACTGATAGAAAAAAGAAAGAGGCTCAGATGATTTGCCCAAGGTCATGCAGGTGGGGACTGAACTGAGATTTGCCTGGGCCCAGTGCCTTTGACCATGAAGTTTAAAGCCTCCAGTTGCTGATAGCACATGCCTGCTCCATACATCCCCCATGATGTCCTGCTAGAGATGGAGAAGAAGGGGCATGGATGGGAGGCAGAAATCAGAGCAGGGGTTCTGGGGCACTGTATCAAGCCAGCCCTGGAGGGCAGAGAAGAAGGCAAAAAAGACTGGGTGGTGGAAGAAGAGCAGCATTCCAGGTGTGGGTCCAGCCTAAGTAAAGGCCTGGAGGCAGGAAAGCACTGAGTGTTCAGGGCTGTGAACACTCAGCCAGCTGGGCTGCCCTCCAGCGTAGGCAGAGGAGGGCCTGTGGGACAGCCACCCACCAGCAGGTCTCTAGCCGCACTCCCAACGGCCACTCCAGGCAGCACAAAGGGGGCTCTGAGTTCAGCTAAGCACCACAGAAGCCCCATTGATTCTCTTAGGGATGCCAGCAACTGCCCTGGTGCCCAGCACCAACAAGGTGTCTCTGCCACGGCAACCCAGCCTCTCTGAGCTGTGATTCCCTGGTCTCATGCCAAATGCCCGCCTGCCACAGTTGCCCTGGCCTGTGCCACACTGCCCCTTGCCTTGTACCTATCACTCAACAACAATAGCCAGAGCTTGCTGAGGCCCACAGGGTGCTGGCCTAGGCCAACATTTGCCTCTTTCATCTTTCTAACAACCCCAGGAAGAAGAGGTGGTTGAGACCTCATTTCACAGATAAGGAAACTGAGGCCCAGAGAGGCAAAGTCTTTTGTGCAGAATCAAACAGCAAGTTGAGAGCATACTTGCCCAGGAAGCCACCGCAGGCTGATAGCACAGTCTTGGTAGTCCAAGTCACCCTGGAAGTGCCTCCTGGGAGAGAAGCAAGGACCCACACTCTGCCTCCCACTAGGAAGACTCGCAGCTTCCCCTTGTCAGAGAACAACCTTGGGATGGTAGGGGCTCCAGCCTGGGAGTTAAGACAACTGTTGTCTGTCTGCCTAGTCTCTGCTCCTTTTATAGCCTCAGTTTCTTCGTCTGTGAAATGGGGACAGTACAAGGATTTGCCTCACAGATCTGATGTAAGGATTCAAAATGGAGGATCTGCGGAAGCTTCTAGCTCCATGCCGGGAATATGATCAGTGCTCAGTAGAAGGAATTGGGGTTGTACCTCCCCTTTTCTCCCAAGTTCGTAGCCCAGAAACCCCATCCTTTTATTTGATGGATGGTGCCATCCTTCCCTTCTGTGAGTAGGACCCCTGCGAACTGTTTCCCCTTCGTCCCATCAAAAAGGTTCAGCTAGATCCTTCCCCCATCATCTGGCTGCCAGGGTTTGGGGGAGGCCATACACATGGAAATTACAGTTCTACAGCTGGACAACTGAGTTTCAATTCCAGGGGACTTGACTTTGGGGGCTAATATTTTTTTTTCTGTTTTTTTCTTTTTGTGGGGGGGCTAATATTTTTACAGAGGAAGTAGACAGTGCTCTATCTCTTTTTTTTTTTTTTTTTGAGACAGAGCCTCAAGCTGTCACCCTGGGTAGAGTGCCATGGCATCACAGCTTACAGCAACCTCCAATTCCTGGGCTCAAGCGAGTCTCCTGCCTCCGCCTCCAAAGTAGCTGGGACTACAGGCGCCCGTGACAACGCCCGGCCATTTTTTGATTGCAGCTGTCATTGTTGTTTGGCGGGCCTGGGTGGATTCGAACCCGCCAGCTCAGGTGTACGAGGTTGTCGCCTTAGCCCGTTGAGCCACAGGCGCCAAGCCATTACTACTATTTCTTTAAGAAAACAGTTCCATTTTAGATCAATTAGGGGTATAAATTTTACCTTTACTTACTCCTTTTTTGACATCCCTCCTTTCTTTACATAGATCTGGGTTTCTGACCAACATCATCTCCCTTCTTCCTAAAGAACTTCTATTAACATTTCCTATAGAACAAGTTTGTTAACATCTATTTCTCTTAGATTTTGATTGTATAAAGAAGTCCTTATCACTTTTATTTTTATTTATTTATTTTTGTTTAGCAGGCCCAGGCCGGGTTTGAACCCACCATCCCCAGCGCATAGGACCAGCACTCTAACCAGTGAGCTACGAGCACCCTCTTCACTTTTAAAGCATAATTTCACAGTGTAGGTAACTCCAGCTTGATGGTTTTCTCTTTCTCTTGATGTATTTCCGTTTACTCTCCTATTGTTTGCATGGTTTCTGATAAGAAGTCTGTTGTAATTTTTATCCTTATTCCTGTAGAGGCAAGGTGTTTTTTCCTCTGTCTTCTTTTAATATTTTCTCTTTGTCTTTTTTTTCAGTTTGATTATGATGTGCCTCAGTGTAGATTTTTTGGTATTTATCCTACTTTGTGTGGCTTAAGCTTCCTTTATCTGTGATTTGGTATCTGTCATTAATTTTGGAAAGTTGTCAGTTTTTATTACTTCAAATATTTATTCTGCTCTGTTTTACCTTTCTTCTCCTCCTTGTATTTCAGTTACACGAAGTGCTACACCTTTTGAATTATCTTGCAGATCTTGAATATTTTACTTAAAAACTATTTTTAATCTTTGGATTTCACTGAGAGATTTTGATTGACCTATCTCACGTCCACTGATGCTTTCTGTAGTTGTGTCTAGTTTACTGATGAGTCCATCTAAGGCAATCTTTGATTCTGTTACAGGGTTTACAGTGTTTGAATTTTTCTTAGACTTTCCATCTCTCTGCTTACACTTCCCATTTCTCCTTGCATGTTGTCTAATAATTCTGGTTCTGATGCTTGCATTGTCTTTTTAGACTATTTTATATTCTTTTTTAAAAATATAAATTTGTGGAGTATTAGGGCAATTTTGTTACATGAATAAATTGCATAGAGGTCAAGCTAGGGCATTTAGGGTATGCAAGAGCCAAATAACATACATGGCGCCCATTAAGTGATTTCTCATCCTCTAACTCCTTCCCATCCCTTACTCTTCTGAGTGTCCTTTGTCCATCATTCCATTCTTTATTCCTTATGTATACATTTTTTAGCATCCACTTGTGAGTGAGGACATGTGATATTTGTATTTCTGTGTCTAGCTTGTTTCACTTAAGATAATGGCCTCTAGTTCCATTTGTGTCTTGCTGCATCAGATATGATTTCATATTATTTTGGCTGTATAGTATTCCATTGTGAACATATACCACATTTCTTTATCCTGTCATCTATTGATAGACTTGTAGGTTGATTCCTTATCTTTGCTATGTGAATAATGCTATGATAAATATAGAAGCACAGGTATCTATTTGATACATGGATTTCTTTTCCTTTGGGTAGATATGCAGTAGTGGGATTGCTGGATCAAACGGTAGTGCTATTTTTAGTTCCCTGAGAAACCTCGATACTCTTTTCCATACAGGTTGCATTAATTACCATTCTCACTAAAAATGTCTTTAATGTTCTAATGTCTTTCCCCTGACAGAGTAAGGCTCTGGTAAAGTGCCTTTCTCTGGAGAGTAGGTCTTTGTTATGGAGAATTCTTTAGGTGTATTTCACAATAGTTGCTCTTCCTCTTCCCCTAACAGACCCAGAAAGTCAATAAGGATACAGAAGAGGAGGTGAGGGGGGTGTAGGGGGATCAGTTGAAAAATGATGCTCTCCTTCAGAGAAATGCGAATCAAAACTACTTTGAGATATCATCTAACTCCAGTAAGATTAGCCCACATGACAAAATCCCAAAACCAGAGATGTTGGCATGGATGTGGAGAAAAGGGAACACTTTTACACTGCTGGTGGGAATGTACACTAAAACGTTCCTTTTGGAAGGATGTTTGGAGAGTACTTAGAGATCTAAAAATAGACCTGCCATTTGATTCTATAATTCCTTTACTAGGTATATATCCAGAAGACCAAAAATCACATTATAACAAAGACACCCGTACCAGAATGTTTATTGCAGCCCAATTCATAATTGCTAAGTCATGGAAGAGGCCCAAGTGCCCATCGACCCATGAATGGATTAATAAATTGTGGTACTTGTATATCATGGAATATTACGCAGCCTTAAAGAAAGATGGAGACTTGGATGGAGCTGGAACATATTCTTCTTAGCAAAGTATCTCAAGAATGGAAGAAAAAGTACCCAATGTACTCAGCCCTACTATGAAGCTAATTTAAAGGTTTCATATGAAGGCTATAACCCAACTATAGCACAAGAAT